>RJWJ010002219.1:0-105941 GCA_004363605.1 Indri indri
AGTTCTCAGCTCAAAATTCTCAGTTAGAATGGGTTGGGGATGGGCCAAAATTCCCATTCGGTCTGAGTACCCGAATGCCCTGCTTGGTTGCTATGGTTCCCAGAGGTGGGCTCTTCCTTGCTGGAGGATCCACCCTAATCCAATAGAGCAGTTTTCCTGGGGTTGGGGGGGGGGATGGGTGATCTCTCAGATTGCCCAATCTCAAAACCCCACAGTATTCTCCCATCAGTTCTGTCCACATGAAAATCCTTGCAACCTGAGTCCAGCTCCCAGACCTCCCTCCTCTATTCCCAGTAACCTGCTGGAGACCAGGGGCATGGGGTCTGGCCTACTTGTCTGTCCCACTGGTGTGCAACTCTGTGAAATGCTGGTGGGCAGGGAACTCCCAGATTGGGTACCTTGGGTCCACTGCAGCCCTCCAAGGGGGAAGGCATGGGACCCATTCTCTGTGGAAACCTCAGCCTGCAGCACATGCCCCCTAGGGAGAGGTGGCCACTCACCAAATTCTTTCCTCAACCTATACTCTGGTTACAGTGGTTGGAGGAGGGGCAGGGAAGGAAGCATTTGAATGGAAGAAAACTGGCTCTACAGCCTCTTTGTGACAGTATCCTTGCAGGGGAACCTCACATAGAATGATCAAGTTCTGGGATCATGCAAGTTCTCCCTATAATTTTGTGTTTGCTGCTGTGCCTGGGCTTATCGGGGTGGAAAATCCCCCAAGCAATTTGGTAGCCTGCTGGTCACTGAAGTTTGTGGAAGGGAGAGAGGCATCCCCTCTTACCCTTTCACTGGGCTCTGAGCCTCTCTGGATTTGATCCTCATTGATATCTTTTTTCCTTGATCTTCTTCCTTCTCTGCTTCCCAATTTTCCTCCGTGAGGTCCCTGGCAAGTTCCGGGACCTTTTTCTATGATCTATATCTGATCTGCCTATGTTGGTTTATTTTTTTATCTTAACACAACTTATGCTTTTCTGGACTGATGCATTTCTTAAATTTTTTTCCTTCATGTCTACCCATTATGTAGAAACCATTCCTTAGTATCGAATGTTTGCAGTAATTTTTTTCTTTTTTCTCCTTCTCTACTATTGATATACCTTTTTAAGCAAAGGCTCATGTTGGCCTCTTTCACCTTAATATCTCTTATCAAAGCCAATGTGGTGGGAGAGACAAAAACATAGGTTTTAAAAGATTATTCCTTTCATCCTAATTTATTGACATTGCATGTATTTTTAAAATTACATGAATTTGCTCACACTCTGGGTTTTGTACTTTATTAGATTTGAAAGAAAAAACCTGTATTCTTCATGGGTGAAATATGCATGCTTATCGATAGACTTAGGAACAATTTAGAAAATTCAGATTTTAAGAATTTCAACATTTAGGTGCATAGTATATGTATGTATGTTGTGTAGTCATTCTTTTATATAATGCATGGATTTTGTGTGTTATTGGATTTTCATGATATTCAGAAACCATTATAGCACTATTTTTATAGCACAGAAGATAAATTATTAAATTGGATTTAAAAAATTCAGTAATAGGCCCAGTCATTACTTTATGCTATTAATATTGAGTATTACCTATTACTGAATAATCATATGTAAATGATCATCATTCAAAACTTAGTATCGTATAAACTAATGACTCTCAACCAGAAGTGATTTGGCTTAGCCCTCAGGGACATCTGACAATATATGAAGACATTTTGGGTATTCACAAATAAGGAGAGGGGTGCTACTGGCATTTAGTGGGTAGAGAGCAGGCGTCCTGCTAAATGTCCTGTAATTCACAGAATAGTCCCCCATAACAAACTTACCTGGCCCAAAATGTCCGTAGTGCTGAGGCTGATAAGCTGGATATAGACCAAGGCTAACGTTTGGTCTATGGCCATTGACTACAATAGACCACATATATGACCATGATCCCATAAGATTATAATGGAGCTGAAAAATTCTTGTCACCATGATGTTGTGACATCATAGCACAATACATTACTTTTTCATTGTTTAGATATGTTTAGATATACAAATATTTACTATTGTGTTACAGTTGCCTATAGTATTCAGTACAGTAACGTGCTGTACAGGTTTTTAGCCTAGAAGCAATAGGCTATACTAGATAGCCCAGGTGTGTAGTAGGCTATACCATCTAGGTTTGTGTAAGTACAGTCTATGATTGCATGACAAAATCGCCTAAAGATACATTTCTCACAATGTATCCCTGTCACTAAGCAACACATGACTATACTCAGTTCAACGAATGTGTCAGGCAGAGAGATATCTTAGTTTCAACAAGTGGTCTAAAGTAGAAATTAAATAAAGCACAATTAAGATGTAATGATCTTTCAGAGATTACGGATTCTTCTTATTGCATCAAAATTTACTGTTTTGACTTTCACTTAAGTGAGTGAGCCCAATCCTCGGTTTAAAAAATAGTTTAATAATGCAGAGGCTTTCGTGGTGGTCATATAAATTGTGATTGTTTTTGGTTTGGATTCACATGTGATTAAGCTGCATGTTTCCATGGTTTCAGTGAATTTCAGGTTTTGCTTTATGAAGTAATATTGGTAAATGGAAGCGTAGATATAAGATGATTAGCCTGATAATCAGATGTAACTTTGGAACCTTTTTTTCTCCCTTTAAAAAGCTTTGTATAGATTGGGCTCATATACTTTAAATCAAGCTACTTATAATCCACATGATTTACAGAAAAATCTGCAAGGTGAAGTCAGCATGTGATTCAAGGCCAGGGCAAAAGACTCCAGTCTGCCATTTATTTTCACTGTTTTGTTTGGCCTTGTCCAATGAACCAGATGGATAATTAGGGCACATATGGTGTCTGAACTGGCTGGGGCTCCCAGCAGGCCTGAGCTATAGACTCTGTGGCCTGCTGCTCTGCTTTCATGTTTGAGTTCAAAATTCTCCTACTCTTTTGTGCAGGGGCAGAGGTCTGGCCCATTGATGCTCAGCGGGAACCAGCTACTCTGAAATCCAGAATGCTCATCTAGAAGGAAAAGACCTTCAGCAACAAAGGCCTTCTCGTCCATATCTGCCTCTCTCTTCCTTTGTGCCAATGAGCTCCCTCTCCTAGGATCAAAGAGCTCTGTGGGGACACAATTACTGACTCAAGCTTTCAGGCAGTTTCCGTTTTGAATCCAGTTTTGGGTCTCTGGGTTAAATTTCTTCCTGGCTAGCCTTGTGACCACTCCTGGAGACAGAAAAACTGCTATGAGGATTTGTAAAGATCGGGAAATCAAAGGCCATCTCTAGTGTTGACAATAATAGCTCTGAGCCAGATGAGAGGTTTGGCCCGGGATCGTTGTGTTATGATTAGCGTTGTGGAAATACGGGTCCTATCTAGGGTTGAGCTACCTCAGTGAGATGGTGTGGATCAGCCTGTTAATATAACTTGCTCACTTTTGCTTCTGTTGTATTTGATGATCATGATAACTTTCACATCTTACACAGTGGCCCTGTATTTAGGAGGCCGTAGTGGTTTTATCAGCTCATAAACAGTTATGAGCATGGATTTTGCAAAAAGAATCAGAAAGATTAGAATTAACTTGCAATGTCTATGACAAGTTTGCTGAGGAAGCTTGAAAGTTATTTAATCACACTGAGCTTCAATTTACTCAGCGGAAAAACTGCTATTATAGTACCTGTATAACTAGATCAAATGAGATGTTACACTGTATTGTGGTAAGGGTATATACTCCAGAGCCAGGCTGCTTGGAATTGAATCCTGGCTGATCTTGGACACAAGGACTGTGCTTTGTGGAGATAATAATAGGACAAGGTTATAGGGTTGTTGTCAGGATTAAGAGACTGTATATGTAGAGCACTTAGACATATATAGATATAGATAATATGTATATGTAGATATATGTAGATGCCCAAGATGTTGGGCATCTTGTAGTGCTTAATAAACATTAGCTAATTATTATTGTAAAGGTGAAAATACTTTTCTCAGTCGCAAAGAAAACCTTTTATGAGTGTGCATTCATTATGTACACGCATGACATTTATAAATGTACAAAATAGAAACTCTTTCAAAAGACCTAAAATATTGCCTTAATTTCTCAGTCTTCCAGTACATTGAGAAGTTCTTTCAGATAGATAAATGGCTGCTTGCAAAGCCAGATCAAAGTGTCTGGTATTGTTCTTTAAAAAGAGTAAAGTTTAAGCAAAGTACAAATACACACATGCAAAACACACACACACACACACACACACACACACACACACACACTCTCTCTCTCTCTCTTTCTCTCTCACACCTCTTATGACAGGTGCAGGTGGGAACTGAGTCTAATGAATTCAGCAATTCAAGAAAGCCTGTCACAACTCAGCAGCATTAGAAGCCCTTGGCTCTAGATGACCCTGGGAATTGTAGGTCTGTTTGCCACAATGACTGCAAATCACCTGCTCTGTAGTTGGCACATTATGCTTGCATTTCTCCTTCACTGCCGTGGAGCAGGACCGTCCCAGGAGGAGCCTCCAGGTATCATTTCTCCCAACCCTCCTGCTCCCCTTGACCCAGCTGCTTATTTCTAATTCTCTTCTCCTAGATTATTCTGGCTGGGAAATCAAGCTCATTCACATCATGCATATTTTAAAAAGCACTCAAAGGAAGACCTATTTACTCTGATAGTAGATGCAATTCTACCGTTTGGGTTTTCAGTCCACAGCAGGGACATTTTTTGGTTAATATTCTGATAGATTAAATAAGAAGGAGCAGATTGCTCACTTGTATTTTATCTATGTATTTTATGAAATCTATTTGTTTGAAAAAATGAAAAAAGACATGCAAAAAAGATTATGAAAACCAATATATCTCATGTCTTTGTTATGTTAGCAAAGTTTCGTTTTCAGGTCAAAAAGCCGCATGTTGTTGAATTGATTAAAAATGATTTACTGAAAGAATATACGTGTGATGACTTACTATCCCTTCCTGAGTTTAATTAGGTTTTAGGTCATAAAAAGATGATGAAATAAACTGTAAAATTTTCAAAGATTCTTTGTATGGAAATAAATATTAGGAGTGTGAAACTCAAAGAGGTTTCATTTAAAGTTTGGCTGGCAGTTGTTGCTTTGTGTTGATTGTAGTAAGCTAAAGTAAAAACTGGTTGATGACACAGATGTTTTATAGTTCGTTATCAAAATAAATGCATAAAAAGTTTCACCTTATATAATACAGAATTAAAATGCTTTTTTTTTTTAACTTTATAGGCGTTTTGAAATTTTCTTTAAGTCTAATTGTAGCATGACAACAAAATTAGGGCATAATGGGATCTTTGGAACTTCAAGACTTCCTTCAAAACAATAAAGTATATTTTAAATTGTTCAGGTTTCGCAGTTCATTTGGCCTGGGCAGCTTCCTCCATGTCTTGTCATAACTCCCATGTTAAATTTAGTCATGTGTTCAGAAAATGGAGAAAAATATTCACCACTGGCAGGTGAAAACAGGAAATAAAAATATTGACTCAGGATGTTCCCAAGGCCATTAAACAGCTAATGAAAGGATTGTAGTTCCTAAGGCCACCGTGAATAGGAAAGTGGGCATAAGTACCTCATTTGGCACCAAATTTATTCCAATTCATGATGCCTATAATTTCTCGCTATGTGAGTAACATGGCAAATAGCTTGTGTTTCAGTGACATGAAAAAAAAAAGTGTGTCCTAAAAGACTTCTATTTTTACTATCACAGTATAATCTTTGCTTTTCCATTTCCCCTCTTTTGGAAACACCTGGCCTTTGTTTTGGAAATGCCAGTCTTTCATTTTGATACTAGATCTAAACAAAATGAGCACATATCTAATCACCACTGTTTACCTGGGGGTCCAAGATATTTTGGATCTAATATGACCCCTAACTGGATGGGCTGGTGACACTACCAAAAATTAACATACTTTTTTGTTCAGGTTTTGAATAGAACACCATGATAAATTATTCGTAATTTTTTCAAGAGAAAGGTATCATCTAGGAATCATCTATTGAAGAGTTACCGTAAATGAGGCACTACGTGCTAAAAGAGAGAAACATAGTGTTTATATTTTATTTAGGAAAGCTAAATTTGATGCAATTTACTGAAAGGTGATGACTTTTGCTTTCAGGAAAATATAAAGGCAATTAGCCATTTTATGTAGCAGTTTTCAAGACTGATGGCAAAATGCATCAGGCACTTGCTCTGAATGTTCTTTGGTTAAGGTATAAATCATTCGGACTGTGACCATTTTGTCTGCAAGTATTGTGTGTTGAAACCATTGCCTGCAGATGAGATCCAGGAAATAATTTTGTTATAAACTATACCTGATGGATCAGGTGGGCACTCTCAGTGCCAGTGGAGGAGGTGTGGGGGTGGAATTTCAACGGACGCAAGAGAGTAAGACTTAGAAGTTTTTGAGAGCTACGCATCAAGGAAAGACAATAAAATCCACCCCTACCTCTGCTCTATGCGCACCGGATAAAGAGATATCCAGAACGTGGAAGCATGGAAGGTTTTACTTGCCTCTTTCTTGGGGCCTGGGGAAAGGAATATGAATACTGTATCTGACTAGGTTGTAAGGCACCAACATAATCAGGATCTCAAAATATTTGGTCCTCAATAAGAAGCAGAATTTAAACAGAAGCCAGTGGTCCCTGAAGAGTTCTTCTCAGTTGTGACAAGAGAATGCTTAGGAGGAAGCGGATTGGGCTTGCTGGATGCAGAGCATGTGGGTACAGCAGATGCCTGTGTCGTGCTTTATGGAGGGATGATCATGCGTGAGGCCAGCCATCAACTTAGCACCAGAAACCTTCATCTACTTACCATGACTGGACACCCCAGGGGGAGGGAGAAAACTAATTTAGAACTGGATGAGTTTAGTCCTCACTTGACTAAAAAACACTAAAGTAACTGAGAAGAAAACTTGGAGTTTACTTATTTAAGTTTTAGCCATCCGGCAAGTAAGCTCAATTATAGACATATGTTATTTTGTACATCTGAATGTTCTCAATTAAAAATACAGTGTTTACAAAGACTACCATTTCAATAAATATGCTTTATTTCCTATGTGGATGTATAAGTGATTTTGGAGCCTTGGTTTCACACTAGGATCAACTTCATAGATAGGATTGTAAACTATTTTATAAAGTCCCCTTAATGGATTAAATGAAGGGAAATTAATCACCAGATGTTCGTATGCTGAGAAGTGTTTATGTAATCTATCAGTTGATTGGAAGTATTTAAAGTGACTAATGTTTTGAGTAAGAAATCACCAATAACAGAAGTTCAACAATAGCGATCACAAAAACCTTTAGGACTTTGCCTGTCAATTTCTAGAAATGCTGACTTAGAACAGATTCTGTTCTGTGGATGCATTTACAGTGTTTGGAGATGGTTCTATGATATCCTATTTTTCTCATAGGTATAAAACCGTTGTGGGAACCATTGAACTATGTTTTTGAATTAAATGCTTCATTTTTTGTTTTCTTACTTCTTAAAGCAATTAAACTTAATCATTTATTATTTAAAATTATAGTTCATGTAATTTGTAAGTATTTCACTTAAGGATACATTTTTTCCACATATTTGGTCATTATTTCTCTGAGGGCTTTGGAGACCTCAACATTCTGAATGTGGCTAAAACTTGGGTGGTTTTACCCAATTCCAGAATTACCTATGTTCACTGTAATATATATCTTAGATCTTAGAGGTTTATGTCTAGACAAGCTCTACACTCTGAGGCTTCTGTGCTTTGGAAGACCATTTTGAATTTATATATAAACTTTGTCTCTTTTCATATGAGTCAATTTTCAGATGTATTCTTTCTTGGTCATATTATTCCTATAATATATAGGAATTATATTATGCCCATTGCTGAAATTCCTAAAGATTACTTCCTATTGCTTTTAAATTATTATTCATAAATATGCAAATATTATCATAGGAAACCTAGGATGGGTGGTGTTGCTAATATCCTGTAACCTGAGCCTGAAAAGACTGGCTATGGAAAGTTTTGAAAAAGCTCATGTATCTTTGACATATACCGCAAATACTTAAAGTATGCAATTTGATATACTTTTCAATAAATATACACCTGCGAAACCACCACCACAATGAACTTAGTGAAAAATTCATCATGCCCCAAAGTTTCCTGTGCCTTTTGGTAATATCTCCTTCCTGCCTTTTCCTACCCCTCTCTTCATTCCCTGATTTGCTCTCTGTGACTATAGATTAGTTTGCATTTTCTAGAGTTTTATATAAGTGGTATCATACTGTATACACTAATTTTTGCTTGTTTCTTTTAGTTGGCATAATTATTTTGAGATTTGTTGATGTTACATGTACCAATAATTCATTCCTTTTTATCATTAAGTAGTTTTCCATTTTATGGCTATACAACAGTTTGTTTAACCATTCATCTATTGATGGATATTGAAATTATTTAAATTGTATGGCTATTACTAATAAAGCTGTTATTAAGTCTTTGTACGGACATATGTTTTATGTTTCTTTGTAAATACCCAGGAGTGGAATGGCTGGATTCTATAGTAGGTGTATGTTTAACTTTTTATGAAATGGCCAAGCTGTTTTCTAAAGTGGTTGTAGCATTTTATATTCCTATAAGCAGTGCATGACAGTTGTAATTGCTCTGTATTCTTGACAACCTCTTAGTATGGTCAGTTTTTTCAGTTTTAGCTATGTAGTGGTATCTCATTGTGGTTTCAATTTTTACTTCCTCGATGTCTAATGACATTGAGACTCTTTTCCTGTGCTTATTTGCCATATAGACATCTTCTTTAATGAAGCATTTGTTCAACACTTTTGCCTATTTTTCAATTTTTAGACGTATAACCCAAGGGGCCCCAAGACCATTCACATATGTGCTGATTCATTAGAAAAACTCACAGGACACAGAGGCAGCAGTACTCACGACTGTATCTTACTACAGTGATCAGCAATGGAAAAAGATACATCAGGTAGTCTGGAGGAATTCCAGCACAGACTTGCAAGATTTTCTCTCTCAGGAGGGATCACACAGAATTGCTCCTCCTCCAGCAGTGAAATGCAGCAATATATGTCCAGTGTTTTGGCCCAAGGAAGCTCATTTGAGACTCAGAGTCCAGAGTTTTTATTTGGGCTAGTCATGCAGGTACTATCTGCTGGTGAAACCAGCCACAGGTACCAAAATTCCAGAAGGAAAGCAGGTATTTACCATAAGTCACATTTTTTGTACAGTTTGGACAAGCTGATACAATAGTATAATGTTCCATGTGGGCAAAACAGCCTTATTAACATAGAGAACATTAAAAAAGTCAAGTCCGCATATGCCAGCTGATAGCCAACCCCTCATGCAGACCCTTCTAAAGATAGCAATCTAAAAAATGCTATTTTATCTCTTTCCTGATATACACACATATACATACATGTACACACACACACACACACACCAATTCTTTTATTTTCACTAAAATATTCTGATTGTTGTGGGACATTCAGGAAGAAGTAAGGATGAGGTAAACCAGAAAAAGTCACTGGGTTGGGAAAAATTACACGCATAAAACACAGGGCAGTACGACCTTTGGGAATGTAGTATTTGCCTTGGGGCCATAGCTACTGGGATTTGAGTCAGACATAGTTCAGGATATTCTGGTAAGAAATCCAGTTTCACCTAAAGGTAGAACCCACTTGATCCGATGAGAAAATGTGGCTGAGAATAGGGTGAGGTTTATAAAAACAGAAAACTTTCTTCAAGATAATTCTTCAGAATGGCCTGAAGTGCTGGGGACAAACTGGAGGCCAGGTAAGGAATGAATCCAATGGAGGGGTTAGGTGAGTTTACCTGTTTGGTAGCATCTCAAGCCCAGGGAAGAGAATTTTGGGACACCTTGCTCCCTCTGGGAGGCTAGGTAGGTTGACTTTGGAGACGTGACTTCTTCCACATCAAGTAGTGTTGTCATCTTGAATATACTGTGATTAGAGTTTATTAAGCTGCTTGTCTCGACTTCACTGTCCCGCTCCCTGTACCCATGACAGCTTCTTGTCATATAATAAATAATGACTTCTGTAACATTCTAGTGGTAAAAATGATTTTCATAAGGCTGTTTCTGAGAATCTTCCTCAATGCAATCCAATGGGGTATGAAGGACAATAGGGATGTGTATAAATTAATAATTCAAAAAGAAAAAGGATTGAGTATTAAATTATTTAAGTTTTCCTGACAGAGGTATGTTAAAAGAGTACTATAAAAGAAAGTTTGGAATTTTATAAAAGTGCCGATTCATACTTAGGTATCTTTCCTGAAATTCTTTGCAGTTCACTTTTTATGGAAATATAATGCAGTGAAACACTCAAAAGTTTTTTTTTTTTTAACTGATGTTTTTCCGGATAAACCCTAGGGTAAACATTCACATAGTCACAAATACTGTAATTCTGTAATTGTGGAATACCTATATGTTTTGTTTGATTCATCTTGCATGGAGATGTCTGAATATAATACTCCATCTGTGAATATTTTAAATGTTGAAATAAAAATAAGAAATGTGAAAAAAAACTCAATCCAAGAGGACAACATTTTACTAATCTATATTAATCCGAGGACAGGCTTAGAGCATTTGGTGAAACTGACTGCTGGAATCCTTCAGGTAACATTGTATAAATGTTGCTTTTCTTAATTTGGCTTTTGATAGCTATTGAAAGACACTCAATTTAAGATTAGGATTACTGAAAATACTTGGAGAATAGACATCAGAGACATTCACATTAATAGATAGAAGCACTGGGTTTGGATTTATATTATTATGTGAAAATGAAGGCAATTGAGAAAGGTGTTAAAAGGGTCACCCCTCCTCAGCTGAGAAGATGTGAATTTACTTATCTTAAGTGAGGAGACAATTTTTAAAAGAATATTGCTAGATATATACAAAATATATTTGGCCTTAAGATTATAATCAATTCTTAAATAATGTATAAATGCAGTTGGTTAAGAAAGAAGGGACTAATATCAGAAATTTGTCTCTGATGAAAATAGTAGGTGATTATTATAGATTACGGGCTATTGCCTGCAGTTTGTGTTGCTAAATTCTCCTAGGTGAAATTGTTAATATCAAAGATATACACTCTAATTTTACCTTCATGAGAGATATGTACTTTGTTACCTGTATCTTTTGGAACAGTATGAAAAGTCAAACAATTCCTATAAAGACTTTTAGCCCTTTCAATCAAAGATGCAAAATATTGATTAAGATAACTTTATTTTTGGAATCCTAACTTTGTTAAATGAAGGTAATTTCTATCAGTGCCATTGCCATTGTGGAGCTAATGATCAGTTATTGATACTATTTTAGTACCTTAGAAGCAGAAACTTAGCCAATTTTTCTACTGTTCTGGGTCCAACAGCTTGAAGCCTTAAACCAAATACTATATGTTATCCATTACAGTATGTAAGACTATAAGAGTATATATGAAGGACATTACAGCTAAAAATGGAACCCCACATGTAAGGACATTTAAAAACTTTTGGATGTTCTGTAACACTAAATCATGGTCCTGAAATATTTTAATATTACATTCCAGATAGGGAGACAGTCTCTGCATGTCTGTTCAGCATGCTGCCACTTCAAATGTCATTTTCCTCTTTTTAATGGAGACAAAGATAACTCATTGAATTCATTTGGTTTCATGAAACTACTTCGCAGTTTTTGACATTGATTGTGGCAAATGTAGAGGAAAATAATTGTCAAAGACAAAGGGAAGGCGTTAACAGCAGGCAGCAATGTCAGGACCATGTCTACATCGGCACAGAGGGAAGTGAGGGTCTGGTAAACGTATGATTAACTTTTTTTCTGAATAAATAGCCTTCCAAGATGATGATGATGATGATGATGATGATAGTGATGGTGGTAGTGGAGATGATATGAACAAAAGCTACCCTTTATTGAGTGCTTATCAGGAGTCAGGCACTGTTCTGAGCACTGTTCTTGTATTAATTCATTCAATCCTCAAAGAAGCTTAAGTAAGTATAATTTTTACCCCCATTTTTATAGACAAGTAGATTGAAGAACAGATGAGTTAAATGAATTGTCTGAGGTCACACACCAGTAGTGGACGAGGTGGGATTCGCCCCCAGGCAAAACTTACTAAACTCATTTTCTAAACTTGCCAACCTCCAACTACCTTACACGGTTGTCTTCAGAGACAAAGAAGTTTGGTGAATGGGAAGTACTTTGAAAACTTGGAATATGGTAAATAATGTAAGGATGGATTGTTTAAGTAAAACCTTTCACCCCCAAAAATTTTTAATGTAATAGTGGACTTGTACAGGCAAGTATTTAAATCCAGGACTAAAGATACTGCTGTCTGCTTTCTCAGGGAAGCCTAATGTGTGAGTCAAAAAGATGACAGCCTGCAGAGAATGTTTAAGGGTGTGGGAAAGGCCCTCTTGCTTCAAAAATATCCATGCCTCTCCTCGTTCTGGGAACGGCTGCATTCAAGCCAGTGTGGTACCCAGGAAGACTAGTGCACACAGCATCAACGCTGGCGTGGCTAGTGTAGCATGCCAAGGAGACGCAGAGGGAGGAGGGTAGGCTTAGCTCCAATTCCTGGTACTGTTAAGGTACTTCCCACTTTTAACAGCCCTTTGGGTCATCACGGTCAAGCCTGTTAAGAGGCACTGTCTCATAGGATTGACTTAATCAGTAACACCTAGTTAGAATTAATGAGATTCTGCCCCACGTAAACATGCTACAGCTGGGCTTGTATTCGATTTAATGCCGTTTGGAAGATGGCGAATGGAGCAGAGAATAGCCACAGGAGAAAGTCCTGTGGAGCTGGAAGTGTCCAGAGGTACCCTAGATCCTTGCGAGGGTGCTGTAGATTCTCAGCAAGCATCCCGTGGTGGAGAATAACAAGAAAGGAGTGAGGTGAGGAAGCCGCAATAAGGACTTTTTTATTTCGTATCATTGCTCGTGTCTGTCTTTATCACAGTTTTGTTAGGTCTGGGTGGAGGGCAAGCAGGTGACAAGGCAAGCAGAGGAGGAGACTAAAGGTAGAGAGTGGGAACCAATCAGAATGCAGGAAAGAAACTGCACTATCAGATATTTGTGGCTAGAGACTTTTTCCTTAGATCAGGTACGTGCAGTGAGGAGCTCCTAGTGACCTGAACTGACCTGGGGCTCATTACCATCTGCTTAGCATTATGGTTTTGACCCCCATAGGGTTTTTGTGAAGGATTCTGGGAAGACACATGGGTAGAAAGGAAACGGTTATATCACCCCAACCTGTTATGTAACCTGTTACATTTCCCGGGGCCTCTCCACTTGCAGAGAATGACCCGGCTCTCCCTCTGAGACGTACTCTCCCTTTGCAATAAACGCAGCGTGTGTGAGATCGCTTTGCATTTGTGATCACTCCGTCATTGGCTCGATTTGGTGCCGGTACTCATTCCTGTCTCTGGGAATCGATAACCAGGGAACCTTGAGACAGACCTAACAGTTTCCCTTCCCCTACTCCCTCCTTACAGCTGCAGTGTTTCCCTTTCCTCAGGAAAGTCCTAAGGATTCCTTGACATGCTTTCTCCCAACCCCCAATAATTTTCTTTCCTCCTTATTTTCTCCTCCTCTGCACATGCTAATCTGAACTCTATTCCTTATCACCTGTTTTTTGATCAGAGTTTCAAAATACATAAGCTACGGGAAGAAACTAGGTGGTGGAAGGGAAGGTGAATCTGAGATCATTTATTTATTTATTTATTTTACCTCGTTGTTTACTCCCTCCTGTAATGTAAAAGACTGGTTCGCTGCAGGTGAAGTTCAGGAGTTGTATCCTTAAGTTTTGCACGGGAAATCATGGACTCACAGTTTGAGAGCTAAGTATGACCGTAGTTCAGATTTTTTTTTTTTTTTTTTTTGAGACAGGGTCTCACTTTGTTGCCCTGGGTAGAGTGCATTGGTATCATCGGAGCTCACTACAGTCTCAGACTCCTGGGCTCAAGTGATCCTTCTGCCTCAGCCTCTTGAGTAGCTGGGGCTACAGACATGCACACCATGTCCAGCTAATTTTTTCTAGTTTTGGTAGAGATGGGGTCTTGCTCTTTCTCAGGCTGGTCTCGAACTCCTGAGCTCAAGTGATCCTCCCGCCTCGGCCTCCCTGAGTGCTAGGATTACAGACGTGAGCCACTGTACTCGATCCTCAGATCTTTTATTAAAGGAACAAATTAATGCAGGCCCAAAGATTTGAGACTTGCCCAAGATGTGGCAGGTTTCTGGTGCCCTGTACCAAGACGTTTCCATTCCACTATATCAAAACGATGAGTGCCTACCTGTTTGTGCAACAGCCCCCCAGTACACCCATACGCACTTACACACTCTCATTGGTTCTAGGACAAGTTCATGTGCCTGAGTGTTCAGTGATGGAAACAGCTTTGCTATTATTTTCCCTCACTCTGGAGTTGAGGAAATACTTTTATCAATCCTATTATTTGCGAACGGTATAAAGAGGTGGTTACCATGTTGAGTGCACCTAGTTTGTCCAAGTATCTAAGCACTGGTCTAAAGTGATTTATTAGTATTCATGATGTCAAGATTCCTAAGTCGCACCAGATGAATTTCAGGCATGGTTACCCTGGTTACATTCCATTATGTATTGTGAAACTGCAAAGAGAGAAAGATTTGTGTTTGTGCTTTACAAACATTAGAATTAAAATCCCCTTAAGGACAAGGATTTTATCTGTCTTGTTCACCCATGTATGTCAGCACCCAGAACACTGTGGGCTCTGAGTCTATAATTGACTGAAAAACATTAGCCTTATCATATGTATTGATCTTTGCAGTAGACTCATGCACCAGAAATATCATGACCTCTTTCTGGCCTTTTCAACTGATTCCCCCCACCCCAATCCCCAGTTTGTTTTTTATTATCAGAATTCACCAGGGTACAATTAAGTGACTATTATTTCCTTTGATTATTTAGCAAAGTCTACATAACTTTTTTCTTATACCAGTACGTTCTCAGTGAGAAACAAAATTAATGTTGGCATTGAATGTTTTAAATAATATCTGGACTTGAATGGAAAATATATATTATACCTTATCTCTGATCAACATACCAACAGATGCCAATTTTGTGAATTTATTTGGCAGATCAGTATATTATTTCCCAGAAAGCTCTGCTTCCATTTTATCATTTGGCTAACCAAAGAACAAAAAGGATTTTCTTTCAGTTTTGACCTCTTAAACTTTAGAAAAGGGGATAGACTGCGACAGCGGTCCTCAACCTTTTTGGCACCAGGGACAAGTTTCATGGAAGACAATTTTTCCAAGGTGGGGTGGTGGAGCTCAGGTGGTGATGGGAGCAATGGGGAGCGGCTGTCAATACAGATGAAGCTTAGCTCGCCCACTGCTTACCTCCTGCTGTGTGGCCTGACAATTTTTCCAGGGTGGAAACGTGAGCACACAAGTGGAGCTCAGGTGGCATGGCCCGGTTCTTAACAGGCCACTCAATGGCACCGGGCTGCAGTCTGGGGGTTGGGGACCGTGGGACTAGGAAGTCAGACTTACCCATATCCCTTTATGGGAATAGTGAAAGAAAAAAATCATCAATCAGCTCAGTGTGAGTTTAAGAACAGAAAATATGGGAAATATTGCTGCCCCAAACAGTGGAAATTGATAAGATATTGTATTTCCTTGCAGATAAAAAGGAACTTGCTTCCAGCTGTTCATTTAGAGATAAAACAGCCAGTGATTCTGTAATACTGTACTACCTAATAGATTTGACTAAATATTCCCTAATATATGTTTGCTTGTTTTGAACTAATTTAGACCTGAGGTGACCAGACTTCTTGTCTCAGTCTGATTTTATTTTATTTTGAAGATTGGAAATATCCTGAAAATTTGAAACACCATCAGTATATACCTTATACTTTGGACACCTGATTATTCAACAAAACTTCAACATATGCTGCATCTGAATATAGATGTTATAATTTTTATTTTGGCTCATGAGGGTTATAGGTTTATAATAGGAAAGGCAAATTGATTTTCATTTTTTTCTTTTAAAAAGTAGTTTTATAAGCTATAATTCACATGCCATACATGCCCATTTAAAGTATACAGTTTAACGCCTTTTAGTATATTCACCATCCGTCACCACAATTGTAGAAGTTCTTAATTACTCCAAAAAGAAACCCTGTACCCCTACACATCATAGCTGTCACTGCCCGCTCTAGCCTGAGTCTCCCTGACCTTAGGCAGCCACTAATCTATTTTCTCCACATTCTCAACAACACTTATTATTCTTTTTTTTATTATAGCCATTCTAATGTCAATAAAGTAGTATCTCATTGTGGTTTTGATTTGCAACCTCGGCAACCCCTAATCTATTTTCTGTCTCTATAGATTTGCCTACTCTGGATATTTCATATGAAAGAGATCATATAATATGTGGTCCTTTGTAACTGGTTTCTTTTACTTAGCATAATGTTTCCAAGGTTCATCCATGTTGCAGCATGTATCAGTACTTCATGTCTTTTCATTGCCCAGTAATATTCCATACCATGGATGTACCACATTTTATTTATCCATTCATCAGTTGATAGGCATTTGAATTGTTTCTCCTTTTTGGCTGTTATGAATAATGCTGCTATGAACATTTATGCACAAGCTTTTGTGTAGGTTTTTATTTCTCTTGGATATATACCTAAGAATGAAATATACCTAGGAATGGAATGGAATGGTAACTGCATGTTTAACTATTTGAGGAACTGCCAGATTGTTTTCCAGAGTGGGTCCACCATTTAACAGTTCCAACAACAATGTATGAGGGTCCCAATTTCTCGACATTCTCACCAACACTTGTTATTCTTGTTTTTATTATAGTCATCCTAGTGGGGATAAACTGTTATCTCATAGTGGTTTTGATTTGTATTTCCCTGATGGCTAATGATGTTGGACATTTTTTTTTAATGTGTGTACTGGCCATTTTAATGTCTTATTTAGAGAAATGTCTAAAATGTTATAACTTTATTTCTACATCATGAAGTGTTGGCATCAATTTCCATTTAGAAAATGACTTTGAGCTGGTAACATAGAGTTAAAAAAGAAGCCAGTCAAAAAAGACTACATATTATATAATTCCAGTGATACGAAATGTCTGGAATAGGCAAATCTGTGGAGACAGAAAGTAAATTATTGGTTACTTAGGGATTTGGGAGGGAGAAATGGGGAATTACCACTAATGGGTAAGTGGTTTCCTTTTTGGGTGACGAAAATGTTCTAAAATCAGATTATGGTAATGGCTGTGCAACTCTGTAGATATACTGAAAACTATTAAATTGATACATGAAATAGGTGAATTTTATTAGATGTAAATTATGTCTCAATATAGCTGTTAACAAGAAAGCTAGAGAAAAACAAAAATAAGAATTAAGCAGTTAGTTCTCTTGGGTATCTCTCTGCTGAACTCCCAATATTATGCTTTTTTTCTCTGTAGTTTGCACAGCTCCTAAGTGATGCTTAGAATAGAGAACAAATAATATGACATGCACATTTGTTACCCTCTTTACTCCAAAACCAGATATCACTTAGTATTATAATATTTATCTTTTTTTCATTTTAGATAAAGTTAACACTCTGAGAAAAATTTAGGTATTTTTTATACAGTGTTTTTATTTTTGATTTATTATAGTTTGAGCTAATAATAATGAAAACTTCAAAACAGTAAATCAATGCACTCCTTATTTAACACTTTTTAAAGTAACGTGTATTGAGAGCTTGCCATAATGACAACATAACTTTTGCATGTGGTATTTTATAAAGGTATTATTATTTCCACTTTACAGTTGAAAAAATTAGTGTACTTGCTTTTTATTTATTAGCGAAATTAGAATAGCATAGAATAGCATATTTTTGATTGTGTTCTGACATGAGAGCAGTTCCTAATTAATATCATTTTCCCTTGGGATATCCTAAGAATATAATTCTGGTTCAAAAGAGAAGAAGAAAAAGGGAAAAAAAGTCACTAGTCCTAAGTGGTTTTGAAATCCATCCAGGCAAACTGCATTTAGTTTTAAGACGTGGGAATAATCAATCCTCTGTGATTTGAAGCTTTGCTCTCTGGACTCAAGGCTCTTTCCTCCTAGCTTTGCCCTTTGAATCATCCTTCTGTGTTTGCAGCTGAGTACTTCCATTAGCATGTTTGTTGTCTATAGAATTTTAGGAATCTGACAGTCTTCTTTCATTTTTTCCTCTTTCTGCACCCTTCAGACCTAGCCAGCAGTATTTCTGTTGACATACCCTTCTCAAGAACTTTGTGACTCCGGTCTATGTTGTGGGGATTCTGTACGTTAGATAGGAGGCTCCTCTACAGGTCTGTCCTAGATAAACCAATCTCTGTTTATTTCTTTAGCTGAGATGGCTGAGGGGATCTATGAATCATATGAGTAATCTTCTCAAAGAGCCTTTTGTGTGATGGAGTACTCTGCCCTTTTGATCTTTTTGAGGTATTAACAAAAAGTTTTTTAGCCATATCCTTGGTTTTTTCTACAGAGTATGTTTTCCTTTTAGTAAATTTCTTAATTTTTGTGTCTTTTGTAATCTAGATAGGCTGAGATTTTCCCAACTCATCAAGTACTGGTTTCTTTTTGTTCAGCAGTTCCTCCCTCAATTTCTCTCTTTCCTCTTACAGTTTACCGTGAGCAGCAAGAAGATACCATACTGGCACCTTCAACACTGTGCTTGGAAAATTTCTCAACTAAATATCCAAGTTTATCCATTACCAGTTCTACTTTCCACATAACAGAATGCACAATTCTGTTTTCTGCCACTGTGTAGCAAGCATCTTCTTCCTTTCACTTTCTGATAACATGATTCCCATTTTCTTCTGAGTCTTCACTAGTACAATCATTAACATCATATTTTTACTATTTCTGTTTGACAATCTAGGTTTCTTTATATTATGTTCCTCAAAATTCTTGCAGCCTCTGCCCACTGCCCAATTCCAAAGCTACTTTTGTATTAATATTTTTAGATGTTTGCTATAGCTACATCCTATTACCAGTTACCAAAACCTATATTAGTTCCTTTTGCTGATGTAACAAATTACTATAGCTGGGAACAGCATGAATTTATTATTCTGGAGGTCAGAAGTCTGAAATAAATCACCCTGGGCTAAAATCAGAGTATCAGAAGGCTGTGCTGTTTTCTGGAGGTTCTGGGGAAGAATCTGTTTCCTTGCTTTTTCTAGCCTCCTGAGGCTGCCTGCATGTTTTGGCTTTTGTAACCATTCCTCAATATTCAAAGCCAGCAATTGTGGAGTCAAGTTCTTCTAATGCCTCCATCCCTCTGTTTCTCTCTCTTCTGCCCTTATCCACTAATAAGGATCCTTGTGATTACATTGCACACACCTGCATAATGCAGGTTAATCTCCTCATCAAAAATGTACATAATTAGAAACTTAATTCCACCTGAAACTTTAACTCACCTCTGTCATGTAATCTAAGATATTCACAGGTTCCAGGAAATTAGGACTTGAATATCTTTTGGGGACTCTTCTTCCCACCACAACAGTCCTGTAGGAGACAAAAAACATGTTTCTTAAAGGGCATATTTAAATAAGTATTATAATATTTAGATTCTTGAGATTAAAAACAAGCTTTCATTAGGAAAAGAATCTGCCATTGCCCAGTCTAAATATTTCATAAAACAAAATCCACATAGGTTCCTAAAATGATTAAATAGCAAAAACAATTTGGGGAGTAGGATAGAAATTGGAAGTCAATTTTTAGTTTGAAAATTATCCAAAAAATTTTACCTGGAATTTTTTGCTAAACGATTTTCTCAATAAGGCAGATGATTTTAATCTACATTTGAAATAAACTAGACTTGATAGCTAGAATCTAATTCTTCAGACTTCTATATCCAGTGAAATTATATTAAATATTTCAAAGATGAAAGAAAAAAAGATTTTTTTCAACCAAAACAAAAGCCAGGAGACTTCATTACTCTCAGACCTGCACTAAAAGAGGAAAGTTCTTCAGACAGAAGGAAAGTGATCCCAGGTAAAATTTAGACCTAATCAAAAGAATGAAGAATGCTGGAAATGATAAAAGATTGGTAAATATAAAAGATATTTTCCCTTATTAATTTTTTTAAAAGATAATTCATTGTTTAAAGGCAAAATAATAACAATGAATTGTGGGGTTTATAACATCTGTAGGAATAAAATGCGTGACAATAATAGCACAAAGAACAGGAGAAGGAAGTGAAGGTGTACTTTTATAAGCTTTTTTATAGTTTATGTAATAATATGTTACTTGAAGTTAGCATGTGATAAGTTGAAGATGTATGTTGTAAACCCTGAACCACCACTAAAAGAGATAAAACAAGGAGGTATAGCAGATAAGCCAATAGTGAAGATAAAATGGAATATAAAAATACTTAATTCAAAATATATAGAAAAAGAGGAGCAAGATACAAAGAAAAGATGGAACATTGAAAACTATTAGAAAGATGGTTGATTTTTAATCAAACTATATTTATAATTATATGTTAACATATGAATGTATATGCAATTACATCACATGTAAAAAAACAAATTATTAGACTGACTAAAAAGCAACATCCTGTTTACAAGAGACCCACTTTGAATATAAAGTCACAGATGAGTTAAAGTAAAAGGATGGAAAATGACATATCAAACAAACACTAGTAAAAAGAAAACAGGAGATGTCATATTGATATCAGACAAAGTAGACTTTAGAACAAGAATTATTACCAGAAATAAAGAGAGATATTGCATATTAATAATAAGATCAATTTATGAAGAGGATATAACAATTCTAAATGTTTACACAACTAACAACTCAGTTTCAAAATACATGAAGCAAAAACTAACAGAACTGAATACTTTTTTTTGTTGGAAACTTTTAAGCCCCTCAACAGTAATTCTCTTACTACTGGAATTTTTCAAGAATTTAGATTCCATGAATTACTGTATAATGTTTAAACCATTAATATATACACTGCCTTTGTGAAGACAAAATTCTAATTTCCAATATTAATATATTGAGTATTAATTGAATATTTATTCAAAAATACCAACTACATACCAGGTACTTTTAATATGTTATATAATCAGCACAATAACCCATATTGCACATTAGGAAATTGGTCCTTAATGAGATTACATACTTGACCAAGGTCACACAGGAATGGGCACAGCTAAGACTTGAACTCAGGTCTGTTTGCTCATGAGTCTGTGATCGTTCCATAATACCACATTCTCTCTCTAGAAAACGCATGAGGATTTGAAATAAACTTAAAAAAAAAAATCTAATTCTAATTTGGGTGTCAGTATAAGAGATGTTCATTCCCTGAATCATCAAAGTGGTTGTAAAGGAAGAGAATGCCGTTTGTTGATTAACTGCCTTTGCTCTAGAGAACTACTAAAAATGACCCCATTTATTTTGGGCAGATACCCCATTTTACAGGAGCCACAGATACTAGTATAGTCTAAAGAGACCATGCAAAATTTACAGTAATGCATAGTTTGTAATTTCAAAAATCCATATACAACACTGCTATGTTAATATTTGTCAAATGAATAAGTGAATGGATAGTATTTCTGCAGTCAAATGATAATATCTTGGGGTTTTAGTGTCATTAATTCACTAGTTTAAAAAGCATGCTGACTAAAGAAGTGGGATTGAAGAAACTGCTATTTTTCTGAAATTGATAAAATCTTCCTATTGTAATATTTCTGTGACCTTATTAATTAAGTCTTAAAAACTTGTTCTAGCCAAGGAAGTAGAACTGAATCAAAGAAATACAGAAAGGACATTGGTTGATAAAAGATAAGGTCGAATTAAACAATGTCTTTTGATTGCAACCATAATTTAAAAACTATTTTAGAGATTATCAAAACATCATGACCTATGATAGTCATCTTCATAGTCACATCTTGGATGTGTTCACTCCCTAAATCTCATGGAACAGACAGTTGGCAGAATCAATGTGTTGCTAAGGAAACACATCAAGCACAAACATAAAAAGCATAACAGGTTCAAAGGGCTCCAGGGAATTATTATAAAGCCATAAAACCTGCCAAATAATTGGAACAATAAAGTGGAAAATTACTTTCAAGCAAGACTAAACATTTCAACTGACTGCTGACAGGCTTTTAAAGAATATATACATAGACAAGGAAAAAGAGGTGAGGACTTTTAAAGATCCAAGTAGTTAATTAATGGAGACTGAAGCCAAATGCAAGCATTGGCAATATAGCAGAAAAATTTGGTTTCTGGTTTCACAAAGGGGATTTACCTTAATCAAATTTATTAGTAAAAACGATGAAGGTGCAGGGAACAGGCTCCTTGAGGCAGCTGAAAAATGGACCAATATTCTAAGCTTTGCAATTTGATGTGTTTCTTGATCCAAGTAAAATATAACTAGGGTGTTAAAGGAAGTAGAGACAGAAATAGGAGACCTTTTTTATGAATAGTTTTACAAGTGCACTTAGTTCTGGAGAGACCCCCTAGGATTAGCCAATATGATGGAATTATTTTTAAAAGGTCTGGAAATGTACCAAGTGGCTTGCATGCCAGTTGACATCACTCATATGAAAAGTGTTAAAAGGTGTTTTGAGGGTCAAATGAAGAAACAGTTGGAAGCTTACTTGCTTGATGAAGGAATGCCAACTGACTTTTCAGATGGGAGAGAGATGCTTCGTTAACTTGTCAAAATGTCAGAAAGGTATGATTTCTGCGGAAGGAAAGGGGTGTTATAACACATCCTTAGCATTTCTATAGTGGGCAATTTACTGAAATGCTCTACTAGGGTTAAAATGATCCCTTCTCTTATAAGTGGCATAATGGGAAAATTGGGAGATTGAATTGAGACTTGCTAAATTGTAAGAAACAGAAGTTATTTGGCAATTGAATCATTGCTAGTTCAGAAAAATCACCCTCTAGAGAACTTAATTTTGGCAGCCATGTGGACAGCTTCCTCTTTTTAGACAAAATCTATGTAAAATCCCTCCTTAGGCACTGCGAGTATACAAACTCATACAGAACATGATGTGTGACAAACTTATTTTTCAATAAAACTTATTTTTGAATAAAATTAAAAAACTTATACACTAAGGAAAAGTTAGTTCCATCACGACATCACCTTGGCAGTCTCCACACTCATTTTAGGGATGCCGCCTTTGGACAAGTCAGTCTTGGAATTTCTCTTGTGGAATTGTCCCACAAGACCATGGCAAACCTTAAAAATTGTATTTAACAGTGAAAATTTTTCATACTTTGAACAAAAATATTATATTTGGGAAAGGTCCAAAGAAATCAAAGCCTCATCTGGTAAAGAAAGTGAGTGATTTAACTGTTATTAATACTAATTCAAAAAAAATGAGGTGTAACTATTAAGCAAAGAAAGTGATATTCTTTTGTGGCTTGTAACCTGGTTTTCAAAGTAACTCCCAGAGCATTTTAAACATGTTTTGATCAGTGAGGTATGCTTGTAATGGGGCTAAAGATTTTTAAGGTGAAGGCTTCAAAGGACAGTTTTAGAATGAGTGGCTAGTATGATGGCTAGAAAGCCAGTCTCAAGGTGTTTTAACTTATAAAGAGGGAGAAATGGATATTGATGTCAGTAAAAATTCCTCGATGATTTTAAGAGATGGGAGCAATATATTTTTAAACTTTATAGGAAAGAGTCAAATTTGTGTTGTGGTGTGCTGTGGGGAAAAGAGCATGGTACCTGTTGGAAGTCCAGAGTTCAGGTTCTGTGAACTTGGATAAGTCCCTTTAGCATCTCTTAGTATCTGTTTTTATATTAAAAATGGGATTATATTTACTTTTGGAAAATGAGCAAAAATATTATTATCCCACTTGAAAAACATGCATGTACACACAGCAGAGGGTGATTGTGAGGGTCAAATGAGACACTCTATGAAAAAGCACTTTGAGAATACTTATGCTCACCAATAAAATGTATTGTAATTTCAGAGAAAATATTTTAATGAGAAAAAATTAGAAGCATATAATTATATTGGACTTGGTTCTGCCTCCTGGCTTCCTTGCAAAATTAAGTTGTTATTTTCATTTTTGCATAAATAGAGGCATGAACTTTGTCATAGCTTTTCCATATGTAAAAGAATGAGAATTAATACTTGCCTTCAAGTTATCACATGAAAATACAAATGGAGTATTAGTAGAAACATCTGGAAAGAGAAGCCTTATATAAAGTATGAGTTTATCTTATGTGAAATAGCCTGGCAAGTGCTTGGCACACAGTCAGTTTACAATGATATTCTTAGGATTCAAGGACAATGGTCTGTCATTCAGTGTCATACTTTCACATTTACATATTTAGAACTGAGATTTGAGCAGATTTTCTAGTAGAAGTACTGACATTTTATTTCCTTAAAACATTAATTGTAGTCCCGGAGACCCTAGAGATGGGAAAAATAAGCTTCCTTTTAGTAGTGGAAAATCTACCAAGTGATGGCAAATATGACTTGAATAACATGAATTACTTTGGACATAAAAGAGTCAGAACAAAAGACTCTAGCCTTATTTTCAGGTTTCTAAATTACGTATTAAAATTGGACATATATAAATAGAAACACCATGCAAAATGCCCAGAACTTAAGAGATATTTTGCATTTAGCATGGAAAAACCCTCAAGACCTCTGCAAAAATGAAATTTTGTCATTATCCTTTCTTTCTATTACTTGCCCAGGCTAGTATGTGCTATAAATTTCCCGTTATGCCCAGGAAAGGATATTGGATAGTCTCCATGCCGTTAGAAAAACAGCAGTAAAACATCTTCTTAGACAAGGAGAATTCAGCCCTTTCTACGGTCTCTCCAATATTCTCCATTGTGCATCTGATAATTCTGTGTGCTGGGTTTTGCCATGTGAAAATTCGTGCTCTGAGATGTAGCGGGAAAGAGAGTGGGAGGATGTCTGGGGCACAAGGCTGATATCTCAGAACATCTAGTTAGTTTCCTTTTACAAACCTGGAATCTGTCTTTACAAAGGCTTCAATACACCAAGGAGCTGAATATACTACAGGCTAGATCATCACATGTTAGCAGTTCTCCCTCTATTACATGGAATATTTCCAAAATGAGTCCACGTTTTCTGAATCCAGTGGTGAAGAACTAGAACTATGGTTTTATGGGCTGAGAGCCGTACACCACACCTCATTTCATAGACATTTCATGAAATGCCCAACTAGCTACCACAAGATTTGTACTCTGTTTCTTGGTCCAGGTAGAGATATTCTAAGTGGATGTATATAAGAGAAACAGCTTTATCTAGGTATGCAATTTTGAGAGAGAGAGAATATTTACGATCTGCAGCAAAATTTGGGGCAATTTCTGCTAGGTAAAATCCAATCCATCCAGATACCAATGTGAAATATTAACTAGTGGTTGTCGAACTTGGGATTAGTTAAGGGATTTATTTTATATGTTTTAGTAGTCTTAAAACTAAATAACCCCTATATTAGTTTTATTATAAATTAACTTAAACACAATTTTTTGTCTTATAAATACTTCTCCACTGACCAATATTACTAGGGACTGAAGATAACACTTAGCTTAGAGAGGCCAAGAGGGAGACTGTTATGTCAGTTGGGACTCTCATTTTCTTTGTGTTGTCCCAGTTCTACTTATTTTTTCCTGGCAGTCCCATGGAAATCTTGGAATTGTCCCTTCTCAGTTTCAGGTCTTTATTTATTTATTTATTTTTATGAACTTGGTCAAATTATAGTCTTTATTAATTAACTTATGTAGGTACTTTGTTTCACTCCTATATCCTTTGCAGAAATCCTCACTGATTAACCTGATAAATCATGTTTTTGTGTATTTCCTTGACCTGGTAGCTGTCAGAATGCATTTTGATCTATATATCTTTGGCAACATGTTTTTCACTGTCTGCTTTCTTTGGTTCACTCTGTGAAGACAGGGTTTATAATTCATTATTTTTGGTGGGAAAGTGATTTCTTTTTGAGGTCCATGCTAGAAATGGATGCCCAATAAATCAAAAAGACTGCTTTTGACCACAGGTAACAGAAAACCAAGGACGTCTTAAACTACTAGGATGTTTAATTTGACAAATAAGAAGCCCAGAGGCTCTAAGAGGATGGCTCACTGGCTCAGTGATGTCAGCAAAGAATCCAGGCAGTTTCAGCCTTTGCTCAGGATGTCAGCCTTGTCCTTTGGCTCACGTGCGGTTACAGAGGGCTGCTACAGCTCCAGGCATCAGTTCCAGTGTGATGGCATCTAGAGCAAAAAGAGAGGGAAGGGAGCAAATGGGATCACTCCATGTGTATGTCTTTTTTTAATAAGGATCAAATATTTTACAGAAGCAATTCAGATTTTTTTACATACTATCCTCCAGAATTATGTATCATGGCCCCCTGACCTTCAAAAAAGGTTGGAAAAATAAATTTCTATCATTTCTAGACTCCTTGGCCTGGGAGCAGGGATAGGCTATTGAGTGAGTAACTAAGGTTCATACCAGTTACAATTGATGTGTTTCAATTTCAGTGTCACCTTTCAGCCACAGCAGAGGGACACTTCTAATATCTTTTAATGTCAAAAGAGCTACGTATACCCATCTCTATTCTTTGTTTTTTCCTAATATGGGAATACTAATGTTCCATAGAGGATAATAATTTCCTTAATTGCAGAGATATGTGGATGAACATACGCATTTTCATGTACTAGAAATGGGTATTTTGTTGTGCCCTGCATATATATAACGTCTGCTTGATAAATATTTAAAAAAAGTAGAGCAGAAACTAATCCAGCACTGGCATTTCCCTGAATATAACTGGATAAGTTTTTGTTACTGCAATTGAAACAAAAACTAAAGTCCACACTTGATTAATGTGGGAGCAAAAATGTCCTATTAATAAAAATAGCTATTGAAGCCATTGATCAAATGGGTGTATGGATCCCAGAGGGTGATTCTCAGGATTGGAAGACAAATGGGTATATACATGTCAAGAAGGCTAAAGCTATTTTAAAAATTCCTTTGTTTTATACACACACACACACACACACACACACACACACACACGCACGCGCGCACACACATACACACACATACACTTGCACAGAATGGCCTTTTTAGAGAAAATCCTGACTTATGTTGCAGAAATTTTCAATAGAATTTGCTGTGTGCCAAAAGTAGAGATGCCATCTTGAAACTATGCATTCTAAAATTAGCGTAGTGAAAAGGTTGTCATTATATTTGCAAGGAATCATTAATGTATAGGTTGCTTATGTGTTTAGTGCCTGTGGTATCAAGGTCTTGGAGAGGTGAGTAGGGGACCTGGGGCACTGTAGGATTTTATAGGTAATGACCGTAAGAATATAAAAGGGAAATTCCAAGGGAGATGTGGCCTAGGAATGGCTGATTAGGAGGGTTGAAGGAAGCCACATGAGGTGTTAACCTGCATGAAGGTCAAACTGTCCTATAGATAAGGAGAATGTATAGTAAAACATGTTAATCTGAGCAATTTATAGGTATTTATCTGCTTAGCTTGTACAGTTATAGCTGGAGGTTTATATGGGATAAAGAAGAGCTTACCAATTTTAAAGACAAAGCCCCATATCAGTACTCTGTTTAAAATTTAAGGAATTGAGAGAAATTTGTGAGGGTAAGTAAATGTAATCTAGGGAATTTTTTGGAGTTGATTAATGGTGTATGCTTTGTGTAATGTATGGAGAAAGAGCACAAGGAATAAATTTGTGATTGATAAGGGATAAATACTTATATTACTGTTGTAGGTTTGAATTTTAAGGTCAGGGTTTAAATTTCATCTTCATACTTTAAAACAGCTTTAGAAAAATGGCAGGATAAAAATAATAACAGTGACCTTAAAAATGACATCTGGTGTCCACTTTTGTCTCTAGGAGACTAATGAGAAGAGGTGAAGAGAAGATATTTATCTTCAAACTACTTATTCAAATATGCATGGATATTTAGTATGATTCAGGAACTATGCAAGGAAATGAAGACATAGGAATGAACAAAACAGACAAGACTTCATAGATATTATATTCCTTAGGGGAAACAGACAATAAAGAAATAATAAGTAAATATAGAGCATGTCAGATGATGTTAGGTGCTTGTTAAGAAAAATATCAGAGAATGCTGTTTTGGGTGGGCGAGTGGGGACTGCTGCTATTTTATATAAGATGATCAATGGAAGTGTTCATATGTGAGGTGCCTCACAGATAAGGGTTCTGAAGGAGTTGAGAAAATAAGCCATATGGAGAACTGGGAGAAGACATTCCAGATAAAGGGAAGTGAGCACAAAGGCCCAAAGGCAAGAGAAAGCTTGGCCTGTTTAACACGGAGGAATACATAGTCTCTTCCAAAAATTTGCTGAATGGCATGTTACATAATTGAATTAACATATATAAATAGTACATAGGCATGTTTGCCAGTTGATTTGTTGTAAAACATTAATCTTTACTTACAGGGGTGCTGGTGAAATAAAATTTTTTAGGAAAATTATGTCCTGGTTCAATCCAGGTCTTTTTCTTTATTTGTTGACCCGGTTCTTTATTACCCACTGGTTTTCTTATCATAGCTACTGTTCTGAGTACTAATTATGTGCTGGATATAGTGCTAAATGATTAGCATGCATATTTTACTTAATGATTTTCTTAGTCGTAGAGACTGAGATCCATCAAGATTAACTTGTCAATTTCAAAGCCAACCAGTGGCTGAAATGAAATTAGAACTTTGTTTCTCAAGTAATGCTACATTCCAAACTAATTAACTAAAGCTCGGATTGAACTTGCAATTTTTTTATACTTACTATCATGTACAAATTCAAAAAGGTATCTCCATGTGTGCAGTTGTTAAAAATTAAAACTTTAGGTAAACTTCATTCTCAATATGTATATGTTTCCTGAATTATATTCTATGGAGCACTTTTCCAAAAGATATGAATGATTTTTATATGTAAAAGTAGTTCCAGAATCAAATAATTTTTAGGAACACTAGTTTATACAAATAGAAACAGGCTACTAGAATGTAGAGCTTCCTGGAGTCTTCACAATGCCAATGTGCTTTGGACACCTCCATGAAATAAATGTCTCCAAATTATTTGATGATGGAACTAGTTTACATGAACACAGTTTTTGAAATTATATTTTAGTTATTTTAGTTCCTATAAGCTAATACCCAGGTCCCTTTAATGGAGGAGGTTTACTATGCTTCAGTGAGAATGCGCCCTGGCTATTGCTTATAGGAAAATACCTTCTTTCCTGTGCTGCCTTGATTTGAAAGAGCTCCTATAACCTGAACTTAGGTGGTAAAATAATAACATCCAGGAGAAGTGTCATGTAGAAGCTTTCCCTTCAGTATTTAGAAATCCTTTTGAGCTGATTTGTTGGTTACATTTATACATACCCATTTCTTTCATTCTTTCTTACCCATTTTCAATTGCTGGAAATAAAGAAATAAATATCTTTCCACTTTATCCTTCTTTATGGTTTGCTGTTTAACCATTTCTTACCTATCTGTATGCCATTTAGGTCTTCTTCACCTGTTCCAATAGTCACTGACAAACTTTAAGTAGGGCTATTCTCTTGGTCCCACATGTAACATGTCACAATTCATTCTGAGAACAAATGCCATTATGCTTTTGGCTTGTAAAGGAGACTTCTGTTCATTGGTGGAACCTAGTTGGGGCTGTGAGGAGTGGCTATTTTTGGTATAATTTAAACATGGGAGAAAAGACTATAGAGGAGAAATGTCCAAAGTTTAGCTACATCCTCACCTTGGATCCCTACTTTCTGGAGGTACCAGTTGGCTTGGGAAGTTTTAGTTTCAATCGTATGTTTTTATTCTGCAAAATTTTTCCAATCACAATGTGAGCAGAACATAAGATGGTGCCCTGAATCATTGCTCCATTTATTTCCATTCTGCCACATATATTCTAGAAGTTAAAAAGAGTTTCTTGGAATTAACACCAGCTTACTCCATTTGTTGGAGTAAGCTGTCTCACTGTTGCTGGGAAAACTCCTGCTTTCATTTCCTCAGGCTCTTCTTTAGGAAGTCTGGCAGCTTCTACCATTCCTGGTTTTTCTCTGGCATGACTGTGGCATGGTTGTCCTGTGGTCCCGCATTGTGAAGAAAGCTCAGTGACACCTAGGCATGGCATAGATCCTAGAGAGATTTTCGCAAATGCATCTGTTTTAACATGCACACATCTTCTGGGAGTAAAACCATGAAGTTTACTGGCAAGAAACTTCAGTTCATTATCCTCAAAAAATATGTGCCAGAGCTGATAATCTTTTCTCTCCCTCAGAGTTTAAGAGTAATTCATAATAAGGAGGCAAGAGCCGCATGCCTCAGAGCCATAAGGTTACCACAAGCTGACACCTTTCTAGAAATGGCAGCTGTTGGCAGGACCCCAGCACATGTTCCAGGCAACAGCCCTTTATGGGCAGCCATTTCAGTCAGCATGGATGTGGGCTTGGGCTGTGGCAGCTGTTCCTGTGGACAAAAGCTCTCTTAGGCACAGCTTTCGGCAGGTACTCAGTGGTAGTGGGCCAAAGTGCCCCACAGTTTCTTCACAAAAGTTCCCCCTGGAGCTCTGAAACTAATATTGGCAAAGCAAGTCTTTGCAAAACATTGTAGTCCCATCCTCCCACTTGATTCCTTTTCTTTTGTAAAAGTATAGAGATTTTGAGCTGGGAAAAAAAGCATCGCTAAGCTCCATCCCTTATTTTGTAGTTGTGAAATATGGGCCTCAGAGGGGTGCTCTGATTGCTCAATGCTACATAACAAATAGGGATTAAACCAAGGTTGGAAGGGGTGTTTACTATCCCTCTGACCAAGTCCAAGGCTATTCCTGCATCTTGCATTGGTCTCAACATACTCTGACTGTGAGTCCTGCCATGTCAGGGTGTGCTGGGTATATATGGACTATATTTACAAAGTCAAAAGCACTGGGAAGGGATAGCCTCAGGAGATTTCTGTATTACACAGTGCTGTTTCCCCTCCTTCGCCACCTGTTCCTCTTTGTCTAGACTCTTCAGAGCAGCAGATGAAGAGTCAGATACAAGAGCTCCTCTATCACTCTGTTGCCACTTGAATTAAGGATATAGCAAACACAGACATGACTTAGGTGTTAGAGAGTCCACCATCCCCCCAGTTTAGCAGTGAATAATACAGGCAAGTTATGATGTTACTGCGAACATTTGTTAATTTTTGTGTAAACAAATGCTTTCAGTTCTCTTGGGTATATACTTAGGAGTGAAATTGCTGGGTCATATGGTAACTCTAACTTTTGGAGGAACTGCCAAATTCCATGGTAGCTACACTATTTTAAATTCCCACCATCAATGTATGATGGTTTCAATTTCTCCATGATCTTGCCAACACTTATTTTTCATTTTTAAAAACTGTAGTCATTATAGTCATCTTGGAGAATATGAAGTGGTATATCATTTTGATTCCAATTTGCATTTCCCTAACAATTAATGATGTTGAATATACATTAATTTTAAATCTATATCATTATGCTAAAAGAAGCTCAACAACAAATGTAATTGCACTGAAAACTCAAGCAGTATATGTAAATTAACATTGTGATGCAACCATCATGTCAATGTGTGGCAATTTCTAAACTGTAAAATTCCCATATATATTTCTATACACTCCCAATTACATAGACATGGAGGGACATACAAAAATAGTCCTTTGGGAAACTCAGCTGACTGTGATACAGAACTGGAGCCTTTTCTGAAAAGAAATGGACCTTTCAGGAATTGTTAGAAGCTATCTGTATACTAAATGCAAAGTGTCTTAGACATAAAAAGTAAAATGGATTATTGCTGTCCATACTCTAACCTACTGGTAATGAACAATTTTTTTCTTCTGTAGTGTCCCATTTCCTTCCCCTTCTCATGAGATCCTCAGCATCTAGTGTCCCTGGCTTCTAAAGCTTTTTCCTTTATAAACTTACTCTCCTGAAAGAATCTTTTTTGTATTATCTGCATGTTAATGTGAATGTAATCCAATGGGTTACAATTGCAACAAGAAGAAAAAAGTCAAGGTTAGCGAAATAGTTAAGTTGGCAACTTGAACTGAGTGAACTCCAATTCCTATTCTTGTATTTTTTCTGTTCTTCTTTTTTTTTTTCAATTTCAGAATATTATGGGGGTACAAACACTTTGGTAACATCATTTTTCACAGATCTAGAAAAAATAATTCTACACTTCATATGGAACCATAGAAGACCCCGTATAGCCAAAGCAGCCTTAAGCAAAAAGAATAAATTGGGAGCCATCAATTTACCAGACCTCAAGCTATACTACAAGACTATATTAACTAAAACAGCATGGTACTGGCACAAGAACAGAGATCTAGACCAATGGAACAGGATTGGGAACCCAGATATAAAACTGTCTTCATATTGTCATCTGATCTTTGACAAAGCAGACAAAAACATGCACTGGGGAAAACAATCCCTATTCAATAAATGGTGCTGGAAAAAATTGGATAGCCATATGTAGAAGAGTGAAAGAAGATCTGCACCTTTCACCTCTCACTAAAATCAACTCATGATGGATAACAGACTTAAACATAAGGAATGAGACCATAGTAATTCTAGAACATAGTGTTGGAAAAACTCTTATAGACGTCGGCCTAAGCAAAGAATTTATGAAAAGACCCCAAAAGCAATCACAACGACTTTTTGTTCTTTTAATGCCTTTTCTATCTTTCTTCTATTCCTTACTGGCCATCAGCTGTAAGCTGACTTTTCTTTCTGTTCTGAGTGTAACTGTCCAATTTCAAATATGGGCCCTGAAGTCTTATTCTAAAAATCTACTGAAAAGGTGTTTAAATAATAGTAAACAGATGTTGAGTAGTTCCCTCTATTAAGATAACTTCAGGGATTTAGGAGATGGATTATGTGATGGCTATTTTGGCTGTTTTTTATTTTTTCCTTTCTGTTACACAATTACTTTTGCATTACGTGACACCTGGTATTTGATTGCAAATATTCAATAACCTCAGTTTTTGTCTTTTTAAAACATCCCAATCATGTGGACTTTGGAAACTTGACACTTTTATGAAGCAGTCAATTTAGATTATGAAACAGGAGAGTTTAACTGGGGAAACTTTCAGACAAGGCTAGATGGTCTTATGTCCCAGCAAAGCATTTATGGTACTGCAACATGGCTGATCTTAGCATCTATTTTTGCATTTCATGGGCCTTAGGGTGTTGACTACCTCTTTCAGCAGATGTTTGTTGAAAGTTAACATACTGTACTTTGTTGCTACTTGTTCTTTTCAGAAACAATTATAGACCCTGCATTGCACTCTTAAGTTAATAGCAAACTTGCCAGATCTAATAGGAGAACTATCTTCACCTTTTAACTGCCTGCCTCAACAAGATGCATCTGAGTTGTGATAAACATCACTTTGGGTTTTAGACTAATGTGTTTTCCTATCTTTGTATTTATAACTACCATACTGAAATAGAGTACAAACACCTTTTCTCTTTCCTCACTCAGATGTACACCATTCATTTATGTGGGTACTGCTGCTTATCTTGGCTGTCCCATGTCACTGTCTTTTTGCTGTGAATAGTCTATGATGTCAATTTAGTTAATTTTGAGAAAGTTCATTTGTTCTGAAGGAAAAAAAGGTGCTATTAATTGATTTAAGGAAACTGTCTAAGTATTATTATTTGTAGTCAAGCTATTTTATTTTATCCTACACTGTTGTCAGGCTAATGCTGCTTGGTACTTTGTTTCTAGGACCTACTCTCTTAATCAGGAAACTTCCAGCTTTTACTTTGAAAATGATGAAAAGAAATGATAATGACTGATTTGACTCATTAGTTCTTCACTTATTGAATTCAGATAAAAGTTACGATTAGCCTAAATAATTCATATCTGAACAATTTAGAAAGCGTTATCTCCAAGGAAAATAAAATCATTTGACAATAATTTACAGGTCGTGCGGGGAAGTTACTATGAGTAACAGATTGGCACATGAAAATCATGTGTTCCCAAGGGTTATGCTTTTTCCCGGATTTCTACACATCTGTTTCTTTCTCTCTCCAGTTTATCTGATCCCATTTCAAAGTGTGTATGGTTACTAAGTCGTGTTTGATCTAAAAGCTGCATATTGCCAAACATGGTTAAGGATTGATGGAGGTTTTGAAAATCAAAGGTCTAAACAAGGAGTGAGGATGACTTGGAGAAGCCTTGGGAAACTATAAAGTCATGCAAAGAATAATGAACTTGAAATGAAGAATAGATAAAAAAAGGAACACATCAGACAGAAGAAATATTGTTACCATGCAGAGAGAAAGAAAAAAAATAGAAGGATGGTAAGACACAAATGAATTATTGTGCATGCTTATATGTAGGTGAAAGATAAGGAGAGAAAAATGTTTTTCTTACCTGAATTGGCTGTCATTAGCTTAAACTGGTCCATAGTATTATTAAATATTAACAATGCCTTAGTATTATTAACAGTGAAGGCTGACATCTTAAGAAATTTTTTTTTTTGGTGTATATGATGTTTAGACTCTGTAATATTTTTTTTCCTGATCTTTTTATTTATCCTCCATGTGCATGTAAATCCAGGTCTAGGATATATTTACTTTATAAAGCTCTGAATCATTGGAAACAAAATTTTCTTTTAAAAGTTTAGATATTAATAAAAATAAATAATCAAACAAGCTGTTATAAATCTTAGACAGGAAAATAGTTTTTAAAAAATGTAAAAATGTAATCTAGTATTATAAAGCTGATATAAATAGATATGTAATATAACCTGGATATATCAGTGGGATCTTTGATTTTACTGAAATGATATCACGTGTAACATTGTCTTTTAAACCTATCCCACTGATTGTGTCAGAGCTAAGCATATTGATAAGGATTTATTAAAGTTTTAAGAAGGTAGTACAATACAGTGATAAACGCACATACTTTGGTATCAGACAGGCTTCAGTTCAAATTCTGGCTCAGACATTTCCTATCTATGTAACTTTGGGCACATTATTTAATTTCTTTGAACGTCTCTTTCTTGCTCTGTAAAATAAATATAATGTTTATAAAGCAGAAACAGCTCCCTGTGTGTGGTAACTGTTCAATAAATGTTGTGTGTTATAATGACTTACCATCCTAATTATTTCCTTCTCTGTTTAAGTACATTTACTAATTCTCTTCATCTTTCATTTTTCTATTCTCCTTCTCCTGACAGCTCTTTCTTCCCATTCATACACCATTTAGCAGGGCTTTGGATGAAATACGGGATTCAGCAATCCTAGAATGATGGGACTAAAAATTACCTTAAGTGACCATTACATCCATCCCTGTTTCAAAACAATGAAATGTCTGGAAGATTCAAGACAAAAAGGAATTTTTCTTTCCATGGAATTTTAAGAATAGAATAGACCTCTTTGGGTAACATCATATAAGATATTCCTTATGTGTATTCTTGGTCTCTTTTTATTCAATTTCAATCAATCAATTTCAAAGACAACCTTTACAATTCTATCTATATAACAATCCCTGCGTAAATTGTAAATCCTTTGCAATCACCTCAGCTCTGGCTGAATGTCCTTTACATTTCCTACTATTAATTCTACTAGTTAGAATATAGGGGCTTACCAAAGGTCACTGCTCCTGACATAACCATGAGAAAACACTGGGTAAACTAAAAAGAAGTGTATTTTCTTTAAAGACATCAAAGAGCTATGAATCCAGTGGAACTTTTAATAGCTGTGAATGTGGTCATGGCAGATTGGAATCTGGTGGTGATGCAAACAGACACAGGGGCTTCTGCTGAGTAAACAGCTGGGTGAGAGCCTACAGGCTAAGTTAGAAAGCAAAGAGGTTTTTCAAGGTACTTACCTCCCAACCCCTTGAGGAGAAACACACTTGACTCTACCCTGAAAGCACTTGAAACTAGAAGTGAAATAAATGTTGAAAAGCAGCTCCAACCTTGTTCAACTCATTGCATTGTAGAGGTCAGCTCCTCACCCTAGATGCATGACAGATAAAAGGGGAGCTCTTTCTACAGGAAACTCTCAACTATTTCAGTCTCAACTGTTCCTTCATACACAATGACTGACAAACAATGAAAACTAAAAGGCATGCAAAGAAGCAGGAAAATGTGGTTCATAATAAAAAGAAAAAATATAAGCACATTCACAGAGATGTTAGAATTAGTAGAAAAGACATTAAAATAACTATTATAAATATTTTAAACAATTTAGAGGAAAAGGTGGACAAAAGGGATGAAAAGATGAAGGATGCAAAGAGAGAAAAGGAAACTTTAAAAAAGAATAAAATATAAATTTTAGAACTGAAAACTACAGCATTCAAAATAAAAAAAAGTCTCCAATGGGCTTAACAGAAGACTGGACAGAGAAGAACAAAGAATTAGTGAACTAAAAAAAAAACATGTCAGTAGAAATCATCCAGATCTGTGTGACAACATCAAATTGTTTTTCATATATGAATGAAATCGGAATTCCAGAAAGAGAAAACAGAGAGAGAAAGGAGAGAGAGAGAGGATGAGACACAAGAAGAGAAATAGTGGCCAAGAATTTTCCAAATTGATTAAAACCATTACTTCACAGATTCAAGAATCTCAGTGAACCAAAAGCATGATAACTATAAAAATCCACACAGAGACCCATCACAATGACCCTGCTGAAAACCAAAGGTAAAGAAAAAATTTAAAAAACAATCAGAGGAAAAAGGCACAATACATTCAGATCAACAATGATAAGAATCAAGGGAACTTGTAATCATAAACAACAGAAGCCAGAAAACAATTGAATGACACCTGTAAAGTGGTAAAAAATGAAAAAGAAAAACAACCCTATTAAGAGAATTCTCTACTCAGCAGAAATATTTTTCAAAAATGAAAGTTAAGACTTTTTTTAGACATGCGAAAGCTGAGACAATCCATCATCAGCAGTCCCACACTGTAAGTAATACCAAAGAGAATTCTTAGGGCTTAAAAAAAGGTCCCAGATGGAAATTGGATCTGTAAGAAGACAAAAGTACACTGGAAAATATAAACATATGGCATATAAAAAAACTATCTAAATATTTCTTTAAAAAAACTATTGGGTAATTTAAAGAAAATATAATAACAAAGTATCATAAGGGTTATAACTTCTATAGAAACAAAATGCATGAGAATAATATCACAAAAGCTGAGACAGGTAAATAGAATCATACTGTTGCAGGATTGTTACATTATCTATGATGTGATGTAATATCCCTTCAAGATGCACTGTGATAAAGTAAGGATTCATATTGTAATCACTCCAGAAACCATGTAAAGAATAATACAAAGATATATAGATAAAAAATTAATAGAAAATATAAAGTACAATGCAAAATGAAAATACTGGATTAATTAAAAAGAAATCAAGGAAAAAGGGAAAAAAACCCTGCTGGACAAATATTAAACAAGTAGAAAGGTGGCAGACTTAAACCTAATTATATTAGTAATTACGTTAAATATAAATGGATTAAATGCTCTAATTAAAAGGCAGAGACAGATAGTAAATCAAAATAAAATCCAAATTGTACTATTTACAAGAGATGTACTTTAAATATAAGAACACAGCTAGGTTAAAAGTAAAAAGTATGGAAAAAAAATGAACCATGTTGCCATAAGTCATAAGAAACCTGGTATGACTGCATTACTACCAGACGATGTATATTTCAGAGCAAATGGATGAAGAGAAGAAGAGATCAGAGATGAAGAGGTGAAGCATTTTATGATTATGAAAAGATCAACTTATCAGGAAGACATAAGCATTATGTCTTGAGTATTCACCTAACAGCAACCTTTCAAAATTTCTCATAAGTTCTTAGTATTCCTCCCCTCAGAGGCCCTTTCTTCTAGAAATTCTATGACCTTAGTGCTAATTTAACCATTACTGTCTTATGGGCCCAGGCTTCTGTGGAATACAATACCATTACCCAGGCAGAGAAAGGATTATGTGCCATACCTGCTTATTGTTTATTTATTCCCTGATAGAAGCAATCCAATGCAGTGGCATGACATCTGTTGGGAATTAGAGACCTAGCCTTGGTACTGCCAGTAATATTAGGCAAGTCACTTGACTCTCTCTGATCCTCAGTTTCCTAATGGGGAAATAGGGATGAAAATTTAAGCTTAACATGTGCAGTGCTGGATAGATGTGAGGCATTGTTGTGAGCACAGTTATGAACTTGTTTTTTAGCATCTATTTAATCCTGGCTCATGTGCAGCTGGTGGCTCCCAGGTGCTTTTCCCTTATTTGTCAGTCTACTCTATTTTTATCCAGAGTCCTTTATAGACAGAGCTCAAGGAGACTTATAAACGGCTCTAGGGAAGCTCGTAGAGCTCTACCCTTAATTTTGGGGCTCTTATATCCTTCCAAGAGGGAAATTTGAGGATTCTAAACATGATAATTATATTATACCAGGAGGCAATTTCTATTCTAACATATGGTTTAACATTTAATAAAGAGGGAATGAAATTATCTAATGAAAAAAATTAAAAGTTTTGACCAAATTAAGTTTTAAAAAATGTATTATTTTTCACCTGAAAAGGGTTTTTCCATTTGGTTTTGTTTCTGAAGAGAAATTGGCTTCCGTATATAAAAGGATTAGAACACTCTTTGTGTGGTTTGTCTTTTATAGAAGTATATTTTTTAGTGATAAAATTTCCCTGGAATGGGAAGAGGTTACCGGAACAGGTTGAGTTGGCATGTAAGAAAATTATAGGACTATGTGAAATTACAGTTTTAAGACTTAGGGAAGTTTGAAATTATATAACGCATTCATATTATATGTTAAGAACTTGCAAATTATGGTGGGCCTTTTAAAAATAATTAAATAATGTATTATTTAGAAGTTATTTAGTCAACTAAAAATTACATACGTGATATATATAAATTATGTCTGAGCTTTATTAATAATCTTGATAATAATAATACTTGAGAACCAAGAAACTGATAGTCTTTTCAGGAATAGCACTATTAATATAATTAATGATATGGTGACATATAATCACAAGAAAATCATATAGACTCTCTTAGATATTTGTTGTGGCCAAGATGTTACTTTGTTTTATTAGATTTTATATATGAACATATATACACAAGTGTTTTATTCTGCATTTGCAACAAAAAACTGCTTCCCACGTACCTGCATGAATTACTATATGCTTCATGTTCTGTTAAAATCAAACAGGACTGAAGAAAATTTCACTGTTTAAATCTTGAGTATGACTAATTCATATCTTTGTTTGTTTGCTAAATTCCTAAATATACTATAGGCAAATTTGGTGCTTGCAACATGACAGGTTGTTTTTCTGTTGTGGATGTCATTTCTTAATCAGTAGTAATACCCCCTCCCCCCAAAACATAGGGAATGTTGTAGGCAGGTGGTAAAAAAAGAGATACAGGTACTGCAGGCAATTTTCCTGGTACCAGGCTGGCAGAGGTAGCCGTGGGAGCAGTGTGGGGTGTGGTAAGTGGGATCCAATGGTTTGGACTCCAGTTCTGGTTCTGCCACTTACTCACCATATGTATGATTTCAGGGTGGTCCATCTATATTGGAGCCTCAGTCTCCTCATCTGTAAAATGGGGATAATAATACCTGCCCAATAGGAATGCTGCAATGATGGCAATAGACTATGTTTATAAATAACTTAATATAATGATAAGGACAGGTACATAGCAAACAAATGATTTGTATGATTCAACCAATATATCAAAAGTGAATCTTTCCACCGAAGTGGGATATAAGAAGTTATATCATCTCCATCTTGATTTACTTAATCTTCGTGTGTCATGATTAGTCTTAACAAAAGCAGGTTACCTCAGGAAAAATTTTATTGAAAAAAATCATTTCTCTGTCACATCATTCACTAACATGAGGTTGTAACTCAGGCTTTTTCAATCAGGCTTTGGTATGTAAAAAAGGGGTAATTGGTGTTTATTAGTTAGTTTATTAGTTAGTGTGTGCTTATTCCACATGATAGCATATTTATAGTTTCCACAGAATATTGCCTGTTCTGATAATTGAGATGAACCACAAAATTTTTAAACAAAAATGGGTTTCTATATTCAGTTTTTTAAACTAAACATTCTCTCAGAATATAGCTTTAATTGAATCATTTACTTAGAGGCAGAACAATAATTAATTTCCCAATTCAAAAGCTATGACTTGGATGTTTCCTTTAAAGCATGGCACTTAAAAAATAGAAAAGCCAATATATGTATGTTTACTGACAATTCTCTGGAATGAGAAGAGGTTACCAGAACAGGTTTCCTTGGCATGTAAGAAAATTATAGGACTATGTGAAATTACAGATGTTGCTAGGATTTTTCACAAGGTCTTTGAAGATTAACACCTTATTAGAAAAGAAATCTTAATTACTCTTGATAGGGTGCTTGAGTCTTAATGTTATATTCCTGCTTTATAATACACACTTGGCTCACAACGGTAATTCCATCATAGTTTGTGGTGATTAGGAAGAATCATAACAGACAATCAATAAGCTTGTTATGAATTGACTAAGATGGAAAGAACTGGTTTGAATTCTTCTTGTAGTCCATAAACTTTAGAGAACCAGTGATAAACTCGTTGCTATGCAGTATTTGCTAATGTAAAATGTTGGTAAGTTTTAGCATATTTGTCAACGAACTTACAACTGAGTTGTAAGGATGAGGAAAACGAGACTTGTACTCACTTTTATTTCCAAAACTATGAGTTTATCTAAAGCATAACTCTAATAATTCTTCTTCCACTAGCTCACAATGCCATTTTCTCAGAGGTACGTACCTAATCTGATCCTCCTTACTTAAAATTACACACCCCAACGTCCCAATATCCTTTACCCTGCTATGTTTCTTTCTAGAGCACTTATTACCTCTAATGTTGTGATCCCCAACCCCGGGGCTGTGGACCGGTGCTGGTCTGTGGCCTGTGAGGAACTGGGATGCACAGCAGGTGGTGAGTGGTGGGTGAGCGAGCAAAGCTTCGTCTGTGTTTACAGCCACTCCCCATCGCTTGCATCACTGCATAAGCTACTCCTGCTGTCAGATCAGCAGGGGCATTAGATTCTCACAGGAGCATGAACGCTAGTGTAAACTGCTCATGCAAGGCATCTAGGTTGTGCTCTCCTTATGAGAATCTAATGCCTGATGATCTGAGGTGGAGCTGAGGCAGTGATGCTAGCTCTGGGGAGCGGCTACAAATACAGATTATCATTAGCAGAGGGTTTGACTGCACAATAAACATAATGCACTTGCATCATGCTGAAACCATCCTCCCACTCCTGATCCGTGGAAAAATTGTCTTCCATAATATCAGTCCCTGGTGCCAAAAAAGTTGGGGACTGCTGTTCTAACGCGCTATATATTTAAAAATATTTGTTTATTGTCTCCCCTATTCTCCCATCAACTGTAGACTCCAAGAAGCCAGAAAGTTCTGTTTGCTTTATCCAATGCTATATTTTCAGTGCCTAGAATGTTGTCTGATACTCAGTAAGTACTGAATAAATATTGTTGAATGAATGAATAAATGCATCAGTAACTGCAGAAATAAATAGATAGATTCAATGTACTCGCTAGAGCACCTGGAAGTGATTCTAATTGATTATTTAGCTGATCTCCTGAAGCCTGGACTCATCAGTGGAGTGTGCCAAATGAAGCTGAAATGCCAGAAATAAACTGGAATCTTGTAGAAAGATAAATCCAAACAATTTAGGGAGATTGGGTATCCTCCAACTTTATTCCTCAAGAGGATATCAAAAACACTTCCTGCAATAAACATTAAGAAATTCATTGCAAAGGGGAGTGTAGAATTCTTGATTGCAGTGGTTATTATCTCTGGGCTGGAATGATACTGCCAGATATTCTGGCATCCTGTATTGATTGAGGCCAAACAGCAACAGTTAATTGGCCAAGCAAGGTGATGTGGTTCCCATAACAATCAGCAGGGCGAGAGTGACGGTGATAAAGTTTGACAAGTAGAAAACTCTGGAAGTGGCTAGTTGATCATGGGGATACTGGAGCTCAAATTGATGATAGCCTACTAAGGTCCCACTTAAAAACCCTCTAGATTTGGCAGTGGCCTGAGTGACCCACCCTATCAGGTATTCACGGTCCTTCCCACCTTGCCTGACCTGAATCAGATCGTAGACCCAGAACTCCTTCAATAAAGGAAAAGACTTATGTCATTGAGAAAGGGCTTTGTAGCAACCCCTGTATGTCTTCCTTCTAGTCTTTCTCTAGTATTTTATAGAGAGTGATTAACTTTATTACTTGATTCATTGGTAGCAGGATATCAAATCTGGCTTTTGACTGAACTAGATAGAGGAGGACTGAATATCCCTCAAGGATAGCGTAGGTGACTAAATGACTGTGGATTTTCACTTTGGGGGAGAGGATGTGTATGTTTTATTTGAAATATAGACAATTTCATTAAGTCAGGTATGAGTATTCCGTTGTTGCTATTGCTTTGTTTTACAGTTATATGTATGGGAAGAAGGCAGCATTTGGGGGAAGAAGTCAAAGGAGTAGATTAATGATGACACCGTATCTTGCTCCTGCAACAACCACTCCTGTTACCTTTGAGCTTGTGTTCTGTATCACTCATTTTTGAGTTTCAGCACAACTCCTTTCTCTCGTTTATGAAATTTTTCTGTTCTCTGAACTCTACAACATGCATTCAATACCATGCAATTTAGTACTTAATTATATACTGCCTTGTTCTTGGGTAATTTTATATATGTGTCTTTTCTCTCCTTGAGATCATATTGTTTTAAGCAGAGGTTGTCATGTGTTCTCTTTTGTGTCATGCTCAATAACCTCTGAACTGTTAATCTAATGGAACTTCCATATTCATGGTATCTCTTGCTATCTAATATTTAGCTTATTTATAATTTAGGCAAGCAGAGATCGAACAACTCAATCATAACAAACCAAATAGACGAGTCCTGACATCCAAATTCTGAAAGTTTGGAAAAATTAAAATATGTTAGCATTTCTGAGGCTGCTAAACTGGAAAGAGATCAAAGCACCCACTCTTTAGTCTGTGAAACCAGCCAGCAGAGGGAGCAAAAGAGACACTTAAGTTTTCCCATTTCTGCTTGCTGGACTGCCCACAAAGGTTGCTGCTGAAGCTAGGCTATATATATATATATATATATATATATATATACATATTTTTTTATTGAGGGAAAATATACGTATATAATTTGCCATTTTTAAGCGTACAGTTCAGTGTTAATAAATACATTTATATTCTTTTTTTACTCTTCCATCCTTCTTATCCCCCTTTCTGGCCTCTGTTAACTACCAAGCTACTCTCTATTTTCATGAGACCCACTATTTTAACTCCCCCATATGAGTGAGGACATGAGATATGTGTCTTTCTGTGTTTGGATTATTTCACTTAACATAACAGCCTCCTGTCCCCCTAATCTCAAGGCAGAAATTCTGCTGTATAATTACCACGTGCCTATGAGGTCAGTTCTAGGATTCCACCTGCGGGAGTAGACACCTTAAATGCAGCCAGCTGAAAATCTAGGATGAAAATTCTAGGCCTTCAAAATTCTAGGTGGCTTAGGAAGTAAGACAAGGAGATTTTGAATGAATAAAAAAATTAGTTTTGTAGTTGTTGCTTAGGAAAAATGATATTAATTAATTTCTGTTATGTTCGGTGCTACCTAAAGTCTTTTAAGAGATTTCTCACACGTACTCTATAATGGAGATTTTACTACATTCGAAATAAAATTATATTTTCTATTTGATGAGGAAAATCACAAAGAGAAAGTTTCTCGGAAAATAATATTTTAAATGTATATATACATGCAAATATATATGTGTACATATATAGCAGATATATTATACATATATGTGTCTATATTCCCATATAAAACGTCTTTTAAAGCATTCTATATGTAGGTCAAAGGAATTTCTCATTTTCCTGGGCATTTTGGTTTAGACAATTCTGTCAAGTGTAATCACGGAGAAGGCCAAAGACTCATTCATGATTTGCAGCATCCTTCACAAAGCTTTAAGAATGTCATTTCTTGCATTCTTTGTACGAGTTCAATATGAGGTTTCCTTGGATGTATCAGATCGTATTTCCAAAACTGTCCCCTAAATTTAATAAATTTATATTAAAGTACAGTCACAAGGGAATTGAAGAAACAAAAAATAATAAAAATATATGATAATGCAAAGCTAATAGGAGTTTAATATGAATCATTTTATTCATGTGCTGAAGGATATCAAGAAAAGGAAGCATTATAGCATATTTCATTTTTAAAGAGAAGATAAATAATAACGTCCATGTAGTTTCTTTTGTGCTGAGGATGTATCAACTCTTGTACTAATGAAATGTAACACAAACTGGGAATTTCCAGATATCATAGCATGATGGGCATCTTTGTCACTCTTGTAATTTCTGACTTTAGGTCGAATTGCTTTAGATTGTGTTAGTGAAGTTGATCTTTAAAAGCAAGTCATATGGAGAGTCCTTTGATTGAGACTAATGAGGTTACTTTTATGAGGAAGTAGATTGGATACATTTGTGTGTGTGAATGTGTGTCTGTATGACTGATCAACAACAGAAATAACTTCAATATTTGCCTCTTCGAGAAAGAAGAAAATTAACTACTGTGAAAGATCCCCCCCCCCCACATTGTCTATTTCTATCCTGTAATGAATTAGTCTTTATTAGAATGTAGTCATTCCTTGTGCCAGAGGCATAAAATCCCAGGGTAAATGCAGCTCTATGGGGGACACCCTTTCTGTCCTCTGGCTGGGTGGTTGGGTTGTGCAATTCATGGAAAGAACAGCATTACGGCTTGGAGAAGAACACTCCACTGAGTGTTCTGTAAGAACGTCCAGAAGAGAAACAAATAAACCAATGTTGGCATTCATTTTGTTAGAGACATTAATAAAGTAAGTCAAAAATCACCTTTTACTTTGAAAGAATTTAAACTGCTAGGAAGATTTAACTGTTTGGTGCTTCTTCTTGGTAATATAGCTTAAGGAAGTCCATTGTTTTAGTGTTTTTTTTTTTCTTGGTGGAGTAAGGATCACATTTGAACTTGTTGAAGTGACTCAAGGATTGGGAGAAAGTGCTGAAGAGAAGGTGGTTTGGTATGTATGATTCAACGATTTGGCTTGAACAAGTGGTCCAGAGCTGTCAGTTGTAGACCCAACTTTATCACTCAGTAATTGCTTGTCCTTGGCCAGTTAAATTTGTTTTCTCGCGTCTTACCTCTTCATATAGGATAATATGATCAAATGGAGAAACTTTGAAAAAACTTAGCATGCCATAAAATACAGACTATCATTATGAACATTATTTGCCAATATTAAAAATACTCAAGGAGATGATCATTGTGGTTATTTTGAATGTTTTTTTTTAATCATACTCTAGGCTGTACAGTTACAAATAATAAACCTTAACTGAGAATAAGCCAAAGTGCTCTGATCTTTGGAAATCAGGTGGAAAAGAATGCAGTGTTCATGAGGACATTTATAGTGATTAGGGAGATGACCTTAACAGGTTATCAAATTCACAACCTCTTACAATGGACCAAACTTAAGCCAATTCTATTAAAGAGATTTTTCCATTGTTTATAAAGACTACCACAGCTAGCCAGCACTCTATTCCAGTACAAGCAGTTTCAACATTATGCAATCCTTTTTTATGTAATTCTTGATTCTCAGGCCACACCAGTATGGGGATAAAAATAGAATATTATGATTGTTGCACACTGGTATTTCCCTGGCCCTGCTCCTATTTACTATGTGAGAACTCCAGACCACCCTTACATTTCTACTAAACAGTTACAGCATTCTTAAGATGTATGTCATCTACAATCAGAAAATTTATCCTTTTAGCTACCCAGTGGCATCGTAGGCTACTTTTTCTTTCTCTCTTACTCTAACCCAATGTGGTACGTCTCTTGCCTCTGGTATTAAAAACAGCAGCTTTGCTGCCACTACCACCCTATGGAAATGATTCTAGAAGTAAGTGTTTGTGTCCAGGGTGCGTATTGCCAAATGTGTTGATGAATCTGTCTTAGCATTAGCCACTGGTATCTCCTGCGGTGGGGGACAAGAACAGCCCAGCCCAGTGCTGGGATTGCCTTGTGTGCTGTCTCTCCCAGCTGTTCTTGGTTATACTGTTCTTTGGTGGACAGTTCCATATGCTAGCCCTTGGCCATGAGTCTGCAACTGCTGAAGTGAGGAGAATCTGAGGGACTGGCACTATACTGCTCTATAGTTATATCTTGCCTTTGATTCTAGCGTATTTTCCTTGAACCAAACCTGTGTTTCTCAATTCCTTTTTTCTGTAGTTTTACTCAGGAGGAGTTTCAGTCTCCTCTTTAATACTCCCCAGCAGACACACCTGATAGCCCTATCAGACACAGGTGAATGTTGTTCAGGCTTAAACTGTTACATTTGACCCAAAAATACCCTCCTAAAAATCTCTTTAGCATACTAACTTTGAGTCTTTTCCTTTAGTTTGAGTCTTAGAGAGGATTTGCTCATTTTTATAGTAGTACTTCATATGCTTACAGATCATGGACAGCCTTCCCACTATTACGTCTACAAAAAACAAACAAACTTCCCAGCTACTTGGGAGGCTGAGACAGTAGGATTGCTTGAGCCCAGGAGTTCGAGGTTGCTGTGAGCTAGGCTGATGCCACGGCACTCGCCCCAGGCAAGGGAGTGAGACTCTGTCTCAAAAAAACAAACAAACAAACAAAAAAAACAAACAAACTTCAATTTTTTTTAAAGTAAGGGTGTTGTTTTATAGACTTTTTCTCATCTTTTCGATTATAGGCTTGAAGTCTTCAACTTATTCACAAAGTGAGACACCTCATTCCAAAACATAATTTCTCTCTTTTACAAGGTTCCTTTGTTCATCAAGCCTAAATGATGAGATGAAGCATCATTTATGGGGTCCTAACATAACCCCCATTCTCAGGATGTCTAGTGTTATTGGAATCAAACAAAGCATACATGCCTTTCAAATGATGCATAAGAATGAAGTGTTATAGCAGGCTCCTGGTTTACCCTGGCTTGTAGCTTCCCGAGAGATGCCAGAATTGGCCAAGAAACTTCTTTTTAAAAAGATGGAAAAAATTCCACGGAGGACAAACATAGATCACTTTAAAAAAATTATTTTTCTTCTATTTCTATTTAACTCATCAGTCAATAAATATCAAAGCCCACTTTCAAAAAGTGCATATAACGTATTTGTGTTGGAATATGATAGCAGGGATTTTGAGAGCCATTTAGACATTTGACAAATGTCATTTTGAAACACATGGTTTTATTCCAGGATAAATAAAATCTCAAGCGGACATCAAATTTGGTTGTATTTCTTAAAGACGATATATCAATTCATTAGTGAATATCAGAGAGCAGACTGACATGTTTCTTTAATATATTTTTTACCTAATTTATCTCATGCAGTATACCCTGTAGGGTTTTTCTTTCATAGCGACCCCATGAAATGTTCTGGGAAAGAAGAGTTTCATGGCCAGTGAGTTTGGAAAGGCTAAACACTATATTCTCAGAGGTTCTGCAGAAAAAAAAAAAAAAAAATGTTTAACTTATTTAACTCATCTATTTCCAAACTAATTTGACTACAATAACTACCCTTTCCTTTTTGTTTTTAACAGGGACACATTTAACATCTCGTGGAACACACTTTGGTAATTATTGCTCTGTTTTAAACTCCCCGACTAACACTTTTGACTGAATGAGTCATTTATTCCAATTTTCCCTTCAATAAATATTTCAGGTATTTCACTGGTCTTTCTCAGTCCACTAGGAGTTTTGATACAGCATACATGTATAGTTTCATTCTACTCAGATTTTCACGTGCATTTTTTACACATACTTGTTTGGCAAAAATAAGTGTTTGAATTAGGTTCTTATCACAGGGTAAGACAAATGCAGAAAGGTTCTAAATTTGTGTTTTTTAAAGTGAGGTCAAATCAGTTTCTCAGGATCAGGATGGTACTGAGCCGGGCTGGCTCCTGTTTGAGAAAATAACCAAAGGTGCAGGACCTTGAATGAATTGGCAGGCAGCACACAGAAGCAATGAATTCCATAGCTTCAAGAAACTGTAGATACTGTCTACTGTTAGCCTTTCATTTTGTGTGAGTGATCAGAGGCCCACATTGCCAAAGTGACTGGCCTCAGATTAGGCAGCAGTTGTGGCCGGATTTAAACCTGGCCTTGCAGCTCTTACTAGTCTGAGTTTTCTGCTATACTTGGGGCCTCTGCTATTATTTAGACCTCTGGTGGAGTAACAGGACCTTGTTTCAAATTCATCTCTGCTATTTTCTCCAAGAGCAAAAGCCCACAAGCATTGACCTCGGTTTTGAAAAGCACAGCTGTAGAACAGACAGCGCGCATACCATGTGGTAAAAACAAACATTAAACTGCACCAATATTTTTCTCAACAAAAAAGTGAGTGGTGTGTGTGTGTGTGTGTGTGTGTGTGTGTGTGTGTGTGTGTGTGTAGAGTGGTGGTGGGGGGGTGAATGGGGCAGGGGAATACACGCTTTAATTGACTTAGGCTAGAAAATACTGTTGTCTTGGACTTCCAGGAAAAGATAAATAAAATAAGTAAAACTGTCATCCTATTCAAGTAATTGTTGAATATTTTTTCTTACTCAATTTCTTTCTTGGAGAGTTGTTAAATAGGCTGTGAAATGGGTTGGTGGTGAAAGATGGGCTGGTAGCAATTATTTCCCCATGTCCTTACCGACTTGGATAATATCAACTTTTCTTTGCTATGTACAACCTAACTGAAAATGCAGAGCCAATGACTAATGTCCCGGGTGTGTCAAAATGGCAGGCAGGCAGTGTTTACAACTCATCTCTCTATTTAGCATTTCCCTCTGTTTCCAGATTAATGTTAGTTTCCTCTTAACTCATCAAGCTAAGTCCTTTCACAGGGGAGTACAGATTCTATTGCAATTACCTGGAAGAATCTCCACTCAAGTATTTATTGGAAGCCCTTTGAGTTGAGTAGAAGTTTTAACAGAGAAATAAGCACTGCAGAATTATGTCCAGCTGTGTATAAATATTTATAGGAATAGTCACAGCAACTGAAATACTTGATGCAAAGAAAAACAATTACCAAACAAATGTGACATTGTTTAGATGCAGCAGAATATTCCATGCTTCCCTCTCAATAGCTGTATTTATTACATCTCAAATAATCAGGAAAGTTTCTGAAGTTGGAAAGTGGTTGTCAAGAACTGGGTATGCACTAATTAGCATTATTTTCAAGAATAAGGACTCTTCTTAAAGAAAATAAAAAGGAAGAGTTATATTCTGGCCCATCTACCAAAATACAACTTAGGATATTTGGCAATTAAAAAATATAAATAATAAAAGTTTACTTTTTAGAAAAGTCCGTGTAAGAATTTGTAATTTATTAGTACTACAGTATTGACGTGAATTAGAAAAAAAAGTGGTAAAACATATGAGGGGAATGGAATTTATTTTATTGACAAAGATAGGTTGGAGTTCATACAGATTTACATATATGCTATGATAGATCTAGTTCCCAGGGACTCAGAGCCCAGAGCCTGGGAACACTGGGTTCTAACATAAAGGCAGTATTTCACATAATTTTCGCTGGCTTTGTCATCTTGCCCTCTTCCAGAACTCTGTAGAAGAATATCCTTCTCATGAAAGCCACTTTGGACTCTTCTTCCCTGCATTTCACTACACACTGCCAACACATGGCAGACACTTGTCAATTCTGTCTCCTCAATGTCTCTTGGATCTACTTGGGTGATGGGGGGGCTCTCTCATTGCTTCGGAGCAGAATTTTTGCAACACCCCTCTTGATAGTTCACCTTCATTCTCGATCTCTTCTAATCTGTACTTGAAACAGCTCCCAGAGTAATATGTCTATAACAAAGTGCATTGAGTGTTTACTCTATACCAGGCACTTAGCATCCATCAGGCCATTTGATTGTCATGATACTGTCATTACTCCATTTCGTTAGATGAGGAAATTATGGCTGACAGAAGCCAAGTTGCCCAAGGGTCACACAGCAGTCAAAGGCAGAACCCCCAAGGGTCTGAAACCTGGTTTGTCTTTCTGTTACACTATGCTGCTTCTTCAGGTCAATCAGATCATGTTGCTCTTTGTGTTAATTTTGCTGTTCCGCTCAGTCATGATATTGTCATTTTGGGAAGGCAACAATTTTCTTTGCATGATCTTGTGCTGAGTAAAACAGCAAGGAAAAACTACATGACATAATTTTTATGGCTGTTTTATGGTATTGACTGTTAATTAAACCCATCCCTGAACCAAAAGTGTTTCAGTGATGCAGAGAGACAATGAACAGATTGATTTGTAGGTTAGAGGCATGCAAGTGTTAGAGAGGTTCAGAACTTTAATTAACTGCGGTTGTCTAATTCGGTTGATTAAAGCACCATATGAATGAAGTCACGTCCATGAATGCAGTTCCTGTGTGGGCCAGTTTATTTAGTCATGCTTGCACCCTTGACCTCAGCCAACCTTCTTGCTAATGCATTCTATTAGCTGAAAGCAAAGTGCAGTGTGAGCGGAAAAGTGTAAATCCCTCTCAACATGGAAAAAATTACCCAATATGTATGTCTCAATGACAGTGAAGGAGAACCAGTGCATGTTATTAAATCTTTGATTGTTTTCAGTTCTGAAAAAATCATTATGTGACAAAATGCCATTAATCATATACGAATTCGAATATCCTTTATAGAATTACTTTAACTGCATTTTTAACAAGTCAAACATTAAGAGATAGGACAGATTTAGGTAAAAATAGAAAAGAAACTAAATTGATGTCTTCAATTTTAAAGAAAAAAAATTATTTATCTAGATAGGAATGGTCGATATCTACTAGCATTTTTTACTTGGGGTATCCACTTTTTTTTGTTTCATAATAAATTCTTTTCATCTGAGATGAATAATGATGATCTCTGATACTAGATTAATTTTCATATGCTTGAAATAGGGCTGCCACAATTGGAGAAAAATAAAAGTAATCCAAGTTAACATCTCTCTGAGGTGCTGGAGCCTATTTAATTCATGATTACAGTACTATTGTTCCTATATTGCCATTCTGCTCAATTATCATGAAAAATGATTATTTTTTGTATTATATAATATAGGGGGATGAGTGTATTTATTTATTTGTTTAATACATATTTATCGAGTTTCTAGAAAATAATTCCATATTTATTGAACACTAGTCCCTAGAAATACATTTGTGAGCAAAAACAGGAAATGGCCCTTTCCTCATGGAGGTTTAGAGTATAGTAGGGATGAGAGACATTGATCAAATGATACTTTATTAAACAAATATTTATTGAGTATTTCTACAGAGATGAAAAGGACCTAAAAAAATTTCTGGCCTCATGGAATTTATATTCTTATGAGTGGACAGAGTCATAAACAAACAAAATTAAAAAGCAAAAATACATGTATCAGACGATAATGAATGATGTGGGGAAAAATAAAGCAGGAGGATGATATGGAGAGTGGTGAGATACACGGGTGCAATTTTAAGTAGGGTCAGTAAGGCTTTACTGAGAACGCGACACTTCAGCAAAGAACAGGAGGTAAGGACAATAGTCACGTGTGTATCTAGCAGAAGAGAGTAAAACAAGGGCAAAATTCTGAGACTGGAGAAAACTCGGTGTGTTCTCCAAACATCAAGAAGGCCAAAAAGGCTGAAGAAAAATAAGCAAGGAGGTCATCCCTATGAGATGAAGTCAGAAATGGAACAAGAGGCCAGGGCTGGCAGGGCCTCAGTGGGACATGCAGGGAGGGAGACGGGAGCCATTGATGGTTTTAATTATCTGATTTAGATTTTGATAAGATTATTCTGACTGCTGTACTGAGAATAGACTGCAGAGAGGCAAGAGGGGTCAGAGAGGCACATCTCTGATCCAGACTAGAGGTGATAGTGTATTGGACCACTGGATTGGTGGTGACAGTGGGTTAGTTAATATGTGTATATATATTCTATTATTCCCAATAATTGGTACGATATATTAATAATTGATTATTATTATATATAGGGGCAGAAATGTTAGGTTCATATAGCATACCAAATACCAAAATATTTTCTGACATCCTTATATTTGAAGATTATAAAAATCCATAAAATTACCAGTAGATTATTTATATTTTTTTATCCTCTCATTGAAAACCACTCAATGGAGTCTCACTCTATTTAAATTCTTAACCCTTCAATGACTTAAAAGACCAACCTAATCTATGACCTTGCTGTTCAATGTGGAAGCTACTAGCCACATGAGGCTATTGAGCATTTGGAATAACAGTGGTGATTGAAAGTGAGATGAGTCGTGTATATAAATATACAACAGATTTCAAAGCTTAGTAAAAGAGAATGTAAAATGTGTCAGTAATTTTTCAAAAAGTTGTTACGTGTTTAAAGGGTAATATTGTAGATATATTGGTTTAAATAAAATATAGTTTTAATATTAATCTCATGTATTTATTTTTACTTTTTAAAAATATGGCTACTAAGACATTTCAAATTATTATTAGAAATTGCTGACTCACATTTTATTTCTATTGGACAGTGATATTCTCCATTCTCTTTGTCTGACTTCATTTCAAATTATTCTTGTTTGCTATGTTTCAGTCATAGAGTTTCTCTGAGATCCTTAAACTTGCCAAGCTCCTTCCTGCCTTACGGCCTTTTTATTCTCTTTTCCTGAAATGCTATTCCCCTAGAACGTCCCATGTTTCAGTTCAAATGTCATTTCTCAGGAAAAGCATTTGCTGTTTATTCCAGCTAAAGATCTGATCACCTTTAATCTCATTTCCTCTTTTATTTTCTTTATGTCATTTATTCCTGAATGGAATGTATCTACTTATTTATGGCCTGTCACCCTCTAGAAGGTGTGATATGTGGAAGCTGAGACCTTAATTATTTTGCTGACAGCTACACCTCCAGAACAGTGCTTGGCATATATTAGGTACTTGTTAAATGAAAGAACAATTAATCACTCGGCATCAGAGAAATTTAGTGCTATAAATGAACATGTAAATAGATGGATTTGACCTGGTTTTGGAAAATCAGGGTGGGCTTCCTTTAGGGACTGAGCTAGGAGATGAGGAGAGGGAAGGGTTCTCAGGTAGAAGGAAGAGAATAAGGGAACATCTCACTGATGTGTAAGTGATCTAGCAAAAAGTAAAGGATAAACATCTGACAAAAAGTAAAAATTTTAAAAACTGAAGAAAAAAGAAGGCTATTTGATTAGGAGAGAAGATTAAGGTAGTATGTGTTACATTCTAGGCCTCCCACTGTCTGTGTGACATATGGTAGACAATTTTATTGTCATTTTATAGGTTAAGAAAGTGAGGTACAGCAAAGTTAAGACACTCATGTAAGGTGGTACATCTAGCAAGGGTGAAAGAAGAGATGATAACATTGGACTAACACCCACAAACTTAGGTTTATAAAAATACGCTAAGTTTTGGAGTTTTGGATCTTTGGTTCTTTAACAATCAGGATATTTGGTTGCAACCAACAAAAACAGCTGTCTAAATAATGTGGCAAAGAAATTTTGTTGGAATTAAAGTGCATTGTTCATGAAAGCAATGGGACACTGGAGCACCAGGCTTAGCAAACGGACAGGCACCAAGAAAGTCCAGTAGCACTCCAGCCCAGTCCACAGCAGTGCTCAGGACACCACTGGTGCCGCTGCATTGACATGAGCGGCTGTGACTCTCAATTCTGCCATTACTGGATGTTTGCTGCCTTGGGGGTATACTTTCAACTCTGCCAAACTTGTAATGAAGAATCTGTGACTTTCTCTGAGGCTTTGGGTCCTGACCACCACATTCCAAGTCTTAGGTAGAAACACCTGATTGGCTGAGCCTAGGCATTTGTGCTGGTTGTCAGGGATCTGAAGGAAGCCTCTTTGGCTTCCACATTGGGATCTGGGGTCTTGATTCCCATTTATTTTAGGATTGACACCAGATAAAAAGACTGCTGCTTCCTGGGCTTCCAAAATGACAAATGCAGGAGCATTTTCTTATGTATTGGTTCATTCTTTAAAGCAGAATAATATTTGTTGAGCAGTTCCCACAAAACTGATGGAGACCCTAAGGAACTAGACTAGAAAAATGGGCAGGAACCAATGAATACAAAACCAGCCAAGGACATGACCACAGGAACAGCCTGTCTGTTATGGCAATACTGGTGCCATCACCAGTAGCCACTTACTGCAGCCAACTCTAGACCTTGCTCCCCGGGACGCTCACTGTCATGGTGCAGTACTTTCAACTCAGCACCAAGCACTAAAAATTACATCAGACTGTGTCAAGGCTGTGTGTCACTAGCAGCAGAATCAAAGTCCTAAGTTGGAACATATGACCTGCCAAGCCTAGGAGTTGAGAAATGGAACATCTGCCCCTGTGGGCTTCTTTAGTCAGTTTGAGATTCCGTCAAAGTAGATTTTTCAAAATAGACAAAATCATTTATATGAAAAGATTTCTTTAAATATTTTGAGATAAAATTCTTTTTAGGATATACTTCTTCGACATTGGGTTAGAAACTTTTAGTTTAAATGCATTTTTCTAAAACAAGCTACCAATAAATGATTTTTAATGCTTAATAATTGCACTAATGAGTTAAATCAGGTTTTACTGCAAATTAGAGTAGGTACCTAATTAAATTTTAGTGTGGCAATTATATGCTCGGATATAACATAGGGTTATAATTTAGCTCATAGCTTGAACAATTAGACAAAATAATAATGATCTGATTTTCAAAGAAAGCATCATTTATAATGTCTGATAATTTTTTCATTCTTCATTCCATCAAAAATGATGGTGAACAAATATAGAATAACTGATTGTTGAATGGTTTTTATTAGAACATTTTATACATTGGTTCATCGTAAGAAGTAAATTGACATTTAATATGAAAACATACTTAAAAGTCCCAAGTTCTATTTGTTTCTTTGTGCTGTAACTATAGTACAATATAATCATCAAATGAACTTATAAACATACTTTCGTTTACTTTTCTGTTATTAATCTAATTTATATTCAGGCTATAAATGTAGAAAATACAGGAAAGCAATGAGAACAAATAAAAAATAAGTCATGATCCTCGCTTCCAGAAATAACCACTATCGACATTTTGATGTATTACTTTTCAGTTTTTTTCTGTGTCTATGTACGTATGTGCAGGTGTACGCATGTGTTACTGTGTACGTTACTTACCTACTTTTTTTTTTTTCCCACTTAATGTGTATAGCGATATGGTTGTGAAGCAAGAAAGGGGCCTTGGGCTGTGAATATATTCAAAAGATGCATCATAAATGCTGCATTTTTGAATTTTAGAAGCTAATTTTTGCTTGGCCTTGCCTTGCATAAGAATATACAAGTGAAATTCATCACAGGGACTTCCCAGCAAAACTCATCCCTGGGTCATTCACAGGCTGTGCTCCTCAGATGCAGCTTTTTTGTTTCCTGGAAATACTGAGATCCTCCTCTGTGATACCAAAATGTCTGATTCTTGCAACACTGCACCTCACCATTGCCAAAACAATTTGTTGTTGTATGTTTTCTTCTTGTGTTCCTCAAGATTCTCGATCTCACTTTCTTTTTTCTGAACAAAGACATTTCATTTTCCATCTGCTTTGTCCCAATCATTTCTGAGTATAGTCTGTGGTGAGAACACTGGATTGTTCTATTGAGTTTTTGATTAATTCTTTTAGGATGACATTCCTCATGATTCAAATGAGGATTTTGGTCTTTTCCAGATTGAACCTGGAATGTCTGTATGTCTATAAAAGCAGTATGGAAAAGTGAAAAGAGCATGGGCTGTGAATCAAAGAAAAAAGCTCCTTGCAAGTCTTGGAGCTCTATAACTTTGGGCATGCTGCTTAATGCTTCCAAGCTTGTGTTTTCATATGTGTAAAAAGGGAGGTATAGAAGATATTGTATTTGGCTACATGTAATAGAAATATGACTATAATGGCTTGACAAACAAGGGGTTTATTTTCCTCATTTATCTAGAAATCTGGGGATAGCTAGCTTGGAGCTGGTTGGTGTGTCTGGTCCTTTGTGTTATAATTATTCTGGGCTTCTTCCATTATTTCCTCTACCATCCTTGCTGTATGGTTTTCATCTTTCTGGTTCTACCACCAAGCATGGTATCCATGTTCTAGGTAAGAAAAAGAGCAGGGTGGAGTTCCTAAGGGGCATGGCATTTCAATTTTCATGAGGAAATCATGCCTCCTAGACTTCCACATCCACCTAATTGGCCAGAGTGGACACACGACGTTATCCCCGGCCATGAAGAATCTGGGACATGAAATTTTTGCTGAACGTGTTGACATCCTGATAAAATTTTTCCTAGTAAGGAAGTTTCCTAGTAAGGGAGTTTCCTGGTAAGGAAAAAAGTAGGGAAAGATAATGGGTAAGCAGCACTGATGCCTGCAGCTGGCAAATCTTAACTTCCTCTCTTGGTTGTTGGGAGATGCTCTGAGATGACATGTGAGATAGACACATGCTGAGCCTTCAAATAATGCGATTCCCTGTTTTGTGGTTATTGCTATTTTATGCCAAAGTGACTTTTTACAATGATCATAATTATGCTTATATGATTTAATTGTTGTTATACATTTAAAATACATATGTCTAAAGAGTGTGAGAAGTGTCTTTTTCCCAGCTGTTTTGCATAGTTCTATTTTGTTATCCAATGTGGCTTGAGAGTCAGATCTCTCATTTTCATTTGACTTATTAGATGTTAAGAAACACAAAGAAGAAAATAAATTGCAAAACTAGTATTTAAGCGTTATAAAGGTGAAAAATTCTAAATGAATAGTAAAGCTAGATGAACTTGGGGAAATGTTTAATACTTTGGGGAGTCTTATATGGGAGAAAATCCTACCAGGTAAAGAAAGTGACCACTTATGTAGTATGGTTCAAGAGGAAATCGGAAAACATATTTCTTTTGGAAATGCCTCCTTGCTCAAAATGATTCCTCCTAGGCTTTTTATTAGTCAATCAAACGCCTAAAATGCCCACTGTTAGAATCATTAAGAGCATGTATTTCTCCAAGTGTCTTTCTAAAACATACTACCTGGAAGGATATTCTGGCTGAGACATTAGCAATAACTTTTTAAAATCTTGTTTTAAAAAAAACTTGTCAACAATTGTAGTACTAGAAGTCTTATGAACAGGTTGCTGTGAAACTGGCAGAGGAAAGGTACAATGTTTTCGGTTGAAGAAGGGAAGATCATGAAGCTGAGGGGCAGGTCAGCAGAAGGAAGAGACCGGGAGGAACCAGGAGAGGGCAGGTTAGGATTAGGAAGAGCAAACACGATAGCGGGCATAGGCCGGTCTTTTCTTCAATGCACTGATGTTCAACATTAACGTGGAGGTACTTCATGATCATCGCCTAGGGCTTATAAAGTAGAACAGTGATGCCGGACTTAAATCCAACTCTGATTTTTGACAGAACTTTGATATTTGACAGGAATTGTGAATCGCAGCTCCAAGAGATACTTTCAGTGACTTTTCAGCTATGACTAGTGATACCTCAGCACTCCTTAGAGCCTTAATCTATGCTCCCTCCCTGCCCCTGCCACTGCCATTAAACAGTGTGGGGATGGGAATGTGTTATGGTTCCATGAATGTCTTTATTGATAATCAGAATGGTACCCTTTAGAGTACCTGAATGTTCACATTTAAGAAATTTTTCCTAGTTTTTTACCCCTCGTCCCCTCCCTCCCTGCTTCTTGGTTTCCAAAGTCCTTTACATCTCTTTGTGCCCAAGTGTGCCCATCGTTTAGCTCCCAATTATTAGGGAGTACATGTGGTGTTTGTTTTCCGTTCCTGAGATACTTCACTTAGGAAAATGGTCTCCAGTTCCATCCAAGCTGCTGCAGAAGATGTTATTTCATTCCTTTTTTATGGCTGAGTAGTCTCCATGGTATACATCCACCACATTTTACAATGAACACTATTCTGATGATGGACAAACTAAAAGCATTGCCTTAAGCATTATATAAAGTATCCATGTAACAAAAACATTTGTACCTCCCTATTTTGAAATTAAAAAAATTAAATTTTTTAATTAAAAAAATAAAATAATGCAAATTTAATGTAATGAAAAAGAATTTTTTCTGAAGTTGATTGAAGTAGAAAGAAGTAGTTTCTTTAATTCAGACCTTTTTTTTCACTTGTAGTTCAGTGTGCTACATTACCATTAATTTGCATGGTCTGGGGAATAGGTGCAATATTGAGTCATCATGTAATTATTAGACTAAATTGCACTTTCTTCTGTAAATCAGCTCCCTCGAAAGGTTTCAATTTGCTCTCTAATCCATTTGTTTTTCTTAGTCTTTGAAATTTGTCCATTAAGTTATTTAACAAATGCTTATTTTGCAAAGACTTATGTGTCATTTATAAGATGCCTTTGTAAATAAACATTGAGTTAGTCATTATTATATCCCAATGAATTAAGTATTACTATTATTATCCCCACTCAACGGTGCAGGAAACTGCAGCACAGAAAAGATGAGCAACTTGCCCAAGACCACACAGCTAGCAGGTGGCAGAACCGGCATTTAGCCTAAGCAGGGTGGCTCCTTGGCCCAACTCTAACCCACCGGTCCAGGCCTTGAGGAACATGCAGCTAGGCTGCTTCACAATCTTTATTCTTAGTTGCCTTCTGTCTTAAAATTCTGTGCATTTTGAAGTTTTAATATAGAATATTTTGGTAGCACTTTAGCTGTAACTAATCTGGTTTTCTGTACAATAGATTTATGATTTGTGGCATTAAATCGATCAGGTATTAGATTTTCATTTATTTAAGTAGCAGTATTTTCTCTTCGCTTTCCAAAGGTAGGCAAAGACATATAGTCTTCATATATTCCCAGAAATATATCACCTCCTCTTACAACTTTCATAAAAATAATCACCACCAAAAGCATTAAACATGTGGATACAAAACAAAGTTCTAAAGAGCTTACAGTGGCAGTCAATAAGCTGCTCCACATGGTTGGTGTGTCCGTGGTTTCGCGCTGTGGTGCAAGTGTCTTATTGTTCAAAGAAAGTTTTAAAAAAACTGCTTAAGATCAGGGGACACCCTAGTTTTTACCTGATGTGAGTTGACCATTCCTGTAATCTTTTAAATATTACTCCTAGGGCAATTAGAGAAACCTAAGAGAGCTGAATGAGTCAGGAATGAGAATGAAAAAAGCAGAATCTTGACAAAATTATATAAATACATATACAGGTGGCCTTTAGCCAAACAGAATCATACTTTGATTTTACAGCTATCCTCTGTGAGAAAGGATGGTGATTTTTCATTCCACATTAGGATGAACCCCCTTTTGCATTTAGAGGGGTGGCAGGGCTTGGTGAGACTGCTGTTAACCAGCTTACCGGAGAGCTAATTGTTCCCAATTTTTCCCAATTTTGCATTCAGTGATTCATGTTGTAGCTTGAAATTGGCCACGGTGGGAGTATGTACACCATGGAAATCAGCAAACAGTGGAAATCAGGGCCTTTTTTCCCCCCACAGACAGTTAAACATTTACCGACACACCACTGGGTGCTTGGATACATAATAAATACACAGTATTTTAACAATTCTTTCAAATAATTTTAAAAGAAAAAGACAATAGAGATAAACACAACCTCTTTGCCTTAGATTTACTTACTTCACACTTCGTTTATTTTTTATTTTTGGTGATGGAAAGCCTATTTTAGGATGAAGAAAATTCTAAGAACATGAAATACACCACTAAACCCCATAACCAGACCTCTTAAAACATAATCACTGTCAGCCTTGGAAAACTTTGTCAGGAACAGAGCACTCACTGGGTTTTCATGTTCGTTTTCACAACAGACATTTACAAAGAAAAATTACTTCCTCTCCATCAGCCCCCAGCACCAATGCTAATGAGCAAACTGCGGTGAGCTGGAGAACAAATGGATGTGAGTCACCAAATACACTTAGAGGGCACTTCCTGCGCACCCTCCTGCGTCACTGCAGATACTTGTTCCTTAGCAGCCGGGGTAGGGGTAAAAGTCACAGTCGCACAGTTGTGCATTGCTGGGAGAGCCGCTGCTCTGACAGAGCTCCCTGAAGAGAGTGCACTGACTCGTACTCATGAAACCTGCACACACAGATCTCCCACGTCTGGGATTTGTATCCAGGTTAAAATGCTCTTACGTGAATAATATTGAGCTAAGAGCACCCTTTTAAAATGTATTGCTTTATCAAGAATGGAAAGTCAAACAAACAGGATTGAGAGAAAGCTTGCTTTTTCTGTACAAATATAAATAAACATGCTATCGAGAGGCAGGGAATGACAAGAACCACTAAGGAGCCAAGAGCAGGGAGGCATTAAATGCTGTTTTGTTTGCTAGTTTTTGTTTTGTGTCTTCTTAATCGCTGATGCTGCAAATGGGAGAAAGAAGAAATCTGTGGCTCCAGGGCTGTCCTAGGAATGCTTTACAGCATCGAACAGTCCACAAGCAGCAGATGGAAGAAAGATTTCTGATTAGCCCCAGGAAGGCGGTGACACACTTTGTGTGTGTGGGATACTAATGGGAACGAATGATAATTTCAAGCTTATGTTACTGAACAAATGATGCTGATACCTTGATGAGTGGCTAATAATTCACAAAAGGACATTTTTATATTTAAGAATGATTTTTGTCAGCCAGTAGGAGGGGAGCACAGTGAGGCAAAACTTTGGTTCAGTGGGTACTCTTGCAATGCTTGGGTTTAATTAATTTATTTATATTCTGCTTGGTCTCCAACATTATTGAAGCCATTCTATGAAAGAGTATGTGATACAACCAAATGAACAAGTTAAACAAAAGAGAAAATAAAGATAAAAAATAACAAGTATAAGGTGAGGTTAGTTCACAGTTTTCATGACTGAGGTTTCCTTTACAGGTACTAGAGGTGGGTTGTTGACTTGCTTTGAGGTTTTAGGTAATCAATGGAGAGTGGACGATATGATGGATTGTTGATTTAGTGTCCATAGATGAAAACAAAGCATTGCTCAAGAAAAGCACTACTATTCAACACTGAATAGTGAGAAAAATTTAACTGAAAAGGGTCAGTAAACATTTACAAGTTGGGAAGGGCACTGAGTAGTAAGCGTTTGGGTCCGAGGGACGTTACATTTAATGAATTTCTTCAAGAATATTACATTTAACATGGAAAAATTGACATTTAATATTTAAAGCACCAAAAGTTAGAATTAAAATGCCAATCAAAAAGGGGGAGTAAATCTAAATGGAAAATATTTTTTAGTGGTTAGCAGTTAATAGAAAGAAGCCTTCTACTTTTATGGCTGTAGGAAGACATACCAATCTAAATAGAGTGGTAGTAAAAAATCACTCGAGAGTACAAAGATGGGTAGGCCTTAGAAGCGGATCTTTTGTTATTGTGAAACCTCCCTGGCAGCTTTAACTGTGGACATTCAGATAAATCAAAGCAACTCAACAGTGAACCACAGCTCTCTGCACAGAGCACTCTTCTTTCTTACATAACTTCATATGTTAAACAAAAAGAGGCTTTGTATTTGTGAGGCTGTCTTTATCTCTGTTTCTGCCAGTTAGTTCTCTTTTCCCCTTTTGTATTGAGAGATTATAGATAGAAACTCATCAAAGACCCCGCTGTGCCTGTAAATGTTGGTGTTTAACGTTTAACAACAAATATTAGTTTATTTATTTTTAATTTTGTTCTCCATTCAACTTTTGTCTTTCCACTTCAGCCCATAATTTAAAACAACCCGAGATGCTTTCAACCATACCTCTAGGCCCACAAAAATATGACCTAGCGGCTCTTTATGTTGACTTTGAAAGGCGCGGTCTGAGTGAGGAGAAAGGGAAGTATTGATTTAAAATAGGTCGGGGTTAAGAGCACCTTGGAAAAGAGTGCTCTTTTTAGGGAGGAGAGATGGAAGAGGTTGAGTGTACTTTGACCAAGAGTGGATGGTGCACCTAGGAGGAGGAAAGATCAAGAGTTTCCTACTACATGGTTTTCCCATACCCCAAAACTGAGAGTTACCCTATTGGTTTTGAGACATTGTGAGGTCAAGAGTACTTGGAAAGCTTGTTAAATGTGCCAATTTCTGAACCTAGGGACCTAGAGATTCTAAATGAGATGGTTGGAGAGTGCTGGGATGAGGGGTGGGGTGGAGGGGATGGGCCACAGAAACATATTAGGTCATTAAATATGAAATGTCTGATTTTGAATCAAAAGTGTAGTTTATTATATCTCAAACAAGAAGCAGTACAATTAATCAAAGTATGTGCCTAAACTATTGACAGAGTTTTGCCTTCTTAATGGTAGCTTGTTTATGCTAGCAGTGAAAAAGCCTGGAGAATGAGTGGAGATGAAATCGTGAAAAGCATTTTCCACAGCTCGTTGAGAACTGAATATTTTTCCTTATTAGAAGTGGTCCAAAGTCTGGAAGAAGTAGTAGTCAGTTGGGCAAGGTCTAGTGAATATGGCGGATGACAGAGAGTTTCCAAGTCCAGCTGCTGTAGTTTAAGCAGAGTTGTTTGTGTGCGACATGTGGTTGAGTTTTGTCTTGCACAGCTGGTGACCAATCTCAGCTGTGTAATTGCAAGCATCCTCATCATTTCATCCAACTGGTTGCAGTAGACATCTGCTGTAATGGATTGACCAGGTTTCAGAAAGCCGTAGTGGATAATACCAGTGTTGGACCACCAAACAGACCCCATTAGCCTTTCTGGATGAATATTTGGTTTTGGACTGTTTTTCAGCACTTCATCTTTACCCAACCATTGTACCAAATGCTTGTGGTTGACAAAAAGAATCCATTTTTCATCACACATAACAATATGGTGTGGAAATGTTTCCCCTTTATGTCATGACAGCAAAGAAAGGCAAGCTTCTAGATGATTTCTCTTCGGACACTTGTTTAATTCATGTGGTACCCATCTATCCAACTTCTTTAACTTGCTGATTTGTTTCAAATGGTCAAATATTGTTGGAATAGTAACATCAAACCTTTCTGCTAATTCACGTGTAGGTTGAGATGGATTTGCTTCTACTACAGCTTTCAGCTCATTATTATCCACCTTGGTCTCAGGTCGCCCACATGGCTCATTTGCAAGATTGAAATCACCAGAATGGAACTTCTCCAATCATCGATATACTATGCATTCATTAGCCACATCTTTCCCAAACACTTCATTGATATTTCGAGCTGTCTGCTCTGCATTGGTTCCACAACAGAACTCATATTAAAAAATGACACAAATTTTTGACTTATCACATGGTTTCACAAAAATTGCTTTAAGAAAAAATTGAAAGATAATCACAAACCAAACCCTGCATTTGAAAGAATGAGGATGTACCTTCACAATAAAAATAGATCAAGAAGTCAATGAAATGTCAGAAATATCAACTGTCAAACTTAGTACTTAAGGAAATTGGACATTTCATACTTAATAACCTATAACTTTTTTTTGAGATTTATCTCAAGTAGATTTAATAGAAGTGATTCACAGACAAAATTTTGTCTTATATCCTTTATATTCAGAGCCAACCTGCGCCATCCTCTTTTTCACCATCCCAAACACCAGTCTTGTCTTTTCCCTTCTATCTATCCGCATTTGTCTGTATCTTACTTTTATTTTCAGAAAGGTATACCTATAAAATACACTATAGTGGGGTTTGTTTTTTTTCCCTCACTTACTGACAAATCTTGGAATTCTTTCTACAATAGCAAGTATATAGATATCTGGACCATTTTTTTCAGTGGCTTCATAGCATTAAAAAATTGGATGCATCAAACATTATTTCACCATTGCTTTGGAGATGTAAACTTAGATTGTTTCTATTTTTTCTATTACAAGAAACCACACAGTGAACAGCCTTGTACCAGATCTTTATGAAGATACAGAGCATGTTCATAGAGTAAAATCTTAGAAATATGAATATTAGATTAAGGAATATGTACATTTAAAAAGTTTTGATTGATTGTTCAAATTTTTTTCTCCAGAATATTTACTCTAAATCCTATTCCTACCTAGAGTGTATAAGAATGCTTTTTCCCCCAGGCTTCATCAGTATTGGATGTGATCAAACTTAAAAATATTTGCCAGTCAGAGAAATAAAAAATTCTCCTTTTATTTACATTTATTTAATTATGAATAAGGCAGATCCTTTATATTGTTTATAAGTCTATTGTACTTCTAAAAACGTAAATCATATCTTTGACCATTTTTCTGTTGGTTTATTTATTTTTTAATATTGTTTGTGAAAGTGCTTAAAAGATTAATAATTATTTTTTATGCCATCTAGGTTGAAACACATTTCAAAAGCAGTTTGTTTTTATGTTTATTTTTTATTATTCATAACACAGAATGATCTGTCAAGAAATGTGAAGGATCTGCAGTTTTACCCTGCTTTTCATTTAATTGCCATAGTTTCATTAACGCTGATAGAAGACATGAGTCTCCTGGATCAGAAATGAGAGACAGTTTATAACTCACAACAACAGGAACAGAAAAAGCATCAAAGTTTTTGTGTGATTTCCTGAGTTCCAGTTCTCACGTGTGGTGCAAAATGGCCAGATGACATCTGCACAAACAGTGGGGTGCATTATAGAAGAGGAACCTGGAGTTTAGGAAACCTGAATATTTTATAATGCGCAACAAGCAAGTCTTCCCTTTGCTCCAAAGCATAGTTTCTCAATCTCGGCACTATTGACATTTGGGACCAGATAATTCTTGTGGAGGGCATGTCCTGTGCATTTTAGAATGTTCTGGCCTTGCCACTAGATGCCAGTAGCACCTGCAGTCATGACATTGAAAAATGTCTCTAGACATTGCCAAATGTCCTCTGGGGAACAAAATCATCCTTGGTTGAGAACCATTGCTCTAAAGAAAGACATTATTTTTATCTTCAGATGCTATTAACTATACAAACATTTTTGAAATGATAGTCTAGAACAAAGGGGAGTCAGTGCTTCTTTCATAAGATGTGCAGAAATGAGAGATCAATGGAAAATTGGCTCCAAACACACTTCTAGTATATGCACGCCATCTTTGCATGAAAGTCATGCATAATCTTCTCTGCATCATAAAAATTTTAGTATAGTAATCTTTGATATCTTTTATATGTATTTTTTATACGGAGGTGAGAAGATAAGGGACATAACCACTCACATTTTTTCTTATAAAATACTGTATGCTTTACAATGCAAATGGCCTATTCCATCTCCTCTATAAAATTTTCTTTTAATCGATAATCTTGTGCCAAGGGAAGTATTGTTTTAGGGAAGATCAAAGAAGAGAATCAAGGTTCAGATGATGCATAGAGTACCAGTTTTCAGAAAAAAAAAGTGCTATTTCAATTAGTGTCTTCCTAGAAATACTATACAAACATTTTACAGATATTTTAAGCATATTGACTTAGGGAGGTCAATTTATCAGGCTGCTTAGAGACCATAAGTGGTCTCTAAGCTTGAGGGAATTAAAAGAAGAAGAAATTAGATGCTCCAAGTAGTCAGTGGGGGAGTCAGGAAAGAAACAATGGAGGATTTAGGTCTTAGAGATGTTACAGCTAAAGCATAAAAGGTAGTGCAAATCAAATCATGTTTTAACCTGAGCCTGTATCTCACAGTATTTTCTAAGGTCTTAGTAACATTGTTGCAGTTGATATATTTCCAAACAATGAAGGAAAAATATTATATTTTGATTGATCAACATTTTTAAACATTTTTCTAAATACATTCCAAATTTATTTCTATAAAATAACATGTTCCGGTTTAATTACTTGTATTTTTTTCTGAAAGTCTTTGTTAAGAATAGACACAGGAGATGTTTACTTCTCTACGGCTTGTGGTCGTTTATGGCAGGCCAATGTTTCTGGCAGGCCAGATAAGTAATTAAATCATACTTTTGAAGCCTACAGAGAGCTATAAAAACAACAATGACTAGATGAACCAAAAAATGACTGAGGTGAAAGAATTTTCTGAAGTGAGCTGCTGATTCCCAGTGGTTTTCCCTGTAGAACTTGCTGGAGAAGGCAGCTCTTCTCTTGCCAGGGCTCACCCATGTGCCTGAGGGTTTCTGGCTGTCAGCTGAGGCTACTGGGGCACTGACTCTGTTCTATGGTTGACTAGCCTGGGCCTGTTCTTACAGCAGTGGCAGAGACACAAAGCAAGAACAGAAACACACAAAGCTTGGGATTAGCACACCGTAACTTCTCCATGCTATGGACTGTTGACTAGTGACTACAAAGTCAAGCTCAGATTCAAGGGAGATGAGAATAGACTCTGACCTCTTCAGTGGAAACTGGAAAGTCACAGGGTAAAAGGGAGACATGTAGTGGTAGGTAGAGTATGAGGCTACCGACGTAATCTATTAAAGTGCTCTTCTCCCTGTGGCCAACTTCACCCTCTCCCACTGGAGATGGGCTTCCTCCACGGGTCAAAGAACAGTGTATAAAGCTCTTGAGCCTTACATCCTTTGCCTTTCACCTCAGAGTTGCATTGGCCGCCTTCCTTTTGTTCTTGCCAGGAAAATCTCTGGAGAATGATCCTGATCAGGCTGACTTGGCAAGTTGCCTATACCTCACAGTTTCAGCATTTGACCTGACGTTTAGGGTCATGGCATAAATGACTTTGGCCACCCACCCTGTGCTTCTGGAACACTGTTAGTGAGAGGAAAATCATTATAACTAATGCAACCAGTTAATTTTTATTTAAAATATTCTATGCTTACAGTATCCAAAATGTTTAGCCTCTGTAATCAGAACACTGACATTTAGGGCATTCAATAAATTCTAGTTGGATGAGTTTCACTCAACAAATACTTTTTGAATATGTCTTGTTTGCCAAGCACTGTGTTAGGTTCTGGAGATAAGAAAAGGAGTAAGACAGCAAACTCCTTCTTGGGGCTTATATGTTTTGTGAGGGATAAATGGACAAATATGAGGGGTTTACATAGAGGAACCAAGAACTTCTAAGAAAACTTCGTTTGTGGATGATTTAGGTTGCACAGTTGTGACTGATCATCCAAAAGCATAATTGACCCTTTTCCCAGATCACAGAATGACTGAGATATTACTATACATGTAGGTCTTCTGTGAGACACTCTGTCATACTGTTTATTAAATTCCACAAAGTGATTATTTAGGTGGAAGAAACCTTGTCATGGTTTCACATCACTTGAACTGAAATCGCTTTTCTTCCTAAAACAAATATATCTTTTTTATTAAGAACCCACAATTTATGGGGGGTACACAATGACTCTTTCTTTAATAACTGCTTCAAACTGTGCCGTTATATTATTTACTTCTAATCCTTTAATGAAATAATGAGCATAATATATAATTTTTTTATTGCCTTTGATTCTTAGAAATTCATCCATTCCAAATGTCAATTTCAAATCCTATGAAAGATTTTCCTCCCTTTTGTTACTGGTTACACATACGCCTGAAGACAGTTTATTGTGACACTCTGCAGCAACAAAATTGATCCCGACCCAAAATGTGATTTCCACGTCCACAGCGATGATAGCACACATGCATTACGAGGGTATAAAAAGCTTAATTGCTTGTATAATGAGGCTTTATGGGGAGAGCTGGGAAGCTCCTAAGCATGTTCAAAAACGGCTTTAGAGAACAGGGAAAAGAGACTGGCTTGGGGGTTTTATTGTGGTTAGGATGTGAGGCCAGTTGAAGGTTGCTTGAGGACAGGGTCTCACTTGGTTTATGCTTCCTGCGGGTAGTGAATGAGGTAGGTCTTCTCGGTGTGCCCGCTATCGGGCAGAAGTGAACGGGGACTGGAGAGGATTAACAGTTGTCAGCAAACATCAGAAACAGAGTCAGACTTCAGGACAGCTGAATAAAGCGGCCCTTTCTCCTTTTGTTTCTGCTTCCCCATCTGGGAGGAAGAGCACGGAGAAAGAAACAGACTAATAGAGTCTTTAAAATAATCTGAGTCCATTCTGAACAAATGGCACAGAAACAGTTATTACAAAACTTTAATACTCATTCTTAAACAGTTGCAGTTTTTTTTTTTTTTTGGCACCACTGCAGAGTTTTATGTTAAATAGATACATTTTACTAAAATTGTACATATTTTACGTGATACCTAAGGGGTGATGTGGCAAATGAGAAGAGTAAGTCTGTGAAAGATTGGGAAGGATCCTCCACAGTCTTGCTGTTCTGGGTGTGGCCCATATGCCATCAGCAGGAACACAACCTGGGAGCTGGCTAGAGATGCAGACTCTCAGGCCCCACCCCAGACCTACTGAATTAGAATCTGCATTTTACCAAGTTCCCCGCACTAAAGCTGTTCTTTAGTCTTGCCAGTAATCCCACATGAAAATTTTTTTTCCGCGTATATACCTGTTTGATAAAATTCAGCTTTAAAAATAAACCAACCTCTCAATTGGTTCTGAATTCAGAAAATAAACTGGATTTTAATTTTTTTCTCCACCTGATGCCATAACAAGTTTTTTTCTAAAATTTTTACTTTTCGACTCATAGTTTTGGTGCCATATAGCAAGACATTAATATTATTGAGGTAAAAATGTCATGTTATTCAAAGTTTTTTTTTTTTAATTTACCTTGTCCAGATACTTAGAATATGATCCTTGACAAAACATGCAAAACAAAATCGTGTGTGGGCGTGTGTGTGTGTGTGTGTGTGTGTGTACTGGTTTATTTTAAGAGAGAAAGCACTCTGTTCTCATAAAGCAACAAAAAGCAGATCGGGTTAAATCTACATCTGATCCTAAAGAGGCGTGTTAACTTTCGTGGGGTCCAGGTGAGTGTTTCCAAAGTAGATACTGGTTTCAGAGCTAAGACTCGTCCGCATGTGCAGAAGGGTTAGATAGCCTTTAACAAGGCATGACTTCAAGGGTTTCAAAGACCTTTTACCCCTCACAGTATTTTACTAGTCATTTAATGTCTGAAAATACAGTCATGTGCTGAGTAATGAATGTTTTCTTCAGTGATGGCCACATATAGGACAATGATCTCATATGATGTCACAGCTCTCGTAACGTCCTAGCACAGTGCATTATTCATGTGTTTGTGGCAATGCTGGTGTAAACAAACTGACGTGTTGCCAGTGAGACAAAAGTATAACACATGATATTATGTACAGTATATGATACTTGATAATAAATGACAATGTTACTGTTTTATGTAGTTACTATGCTATACTTTTTATCATTATTTTAGCATGTACTCCATCTACTTATAAAAAAGTTAATTGTAAAACATTCTTACGCAGATCCTTCAGGAGGTATTCTAGAAGAAGGCATTGTTATCACGGGAGATGACAGCTCCCGAAGAACCTCTGTTGGGATAAGATGTGGTGGTAGAAGACCATGACCATGAAGGCTCATGTGAGTGTTTGTGTCCAATTTTTTAGGAAAAAATTAAATAGCAAAAAAATTTAAATACAAAAAACTTATAGAATAAGGATATAAAGAAAGAAAATATTTTGTACAGCAGTATACTATATAATAACATTGCAAAAGAGTTAAAAAGGTAAAAAAAATTGAAAAGTTTATAAAGTAAAAAAAAATTACATCAAGCAAGGTTAATTTATTATTGAAGAAAACAAGTATTTTACTAAAACTGTGGTATAGCCTAAGTGTGCTGTGTTTATAAAGTTTACAGTAGTTTACAGTAGTGTCCTAGGGCCAGGCCTTCATGTTCATCCACTGTTCACTCACTGACTCACCCAGAGCACCTTCCAGTCCTGCAAGCTCCATTCATGGTAAGTGCCCCATACAGGTGTGCCATTTTTTATCTTTTATACCATGCTCTTACTGTACCCTTTCTATGTTCAGATATGTCTAGATATGCAAATATTTACTACTGTGTTACAATTACCTACAGTATTCAGTATATCAACATGCTGTACAGATTTGTAGCCAAGAAGCAATAGGCTATACCATAGAGCCTAGATGCATAGTAGACCATACCATCTAGGTTTGTGTAAATCCATTTTATGATGTTCAAATAATGATAAAATTGCCTAAGGATGCATTTCTCAGAAGGTATCACTATTATTAAGTGACATATGACTGTATATCCTTATTTTTTAGGATGAATGAATGTCAATAAAAGCCACATTTTTGCTTAAGCAGGATGGTATTAAATGTACCAGCTTCTATTTTAATCTTATCCGAATTTAATTGTTCTCCACCTGCAATGCTTTCTCCTCACATCACATTGTTCTTCTCATGCTTCAAAGTTTAATTCTAGACTCACCTCCTCCAGAAGTTATTCCACTTTACAATCTCTTGCTGATTTCTCACTTCTCTAAGTCCTTTTGCCCATGGAACATGACTAACTTTAACATTTTATTGTACACTGTTGTTCAGCAATTGTTTCACATGCCTATCTTATCCTTAAGACTAGACTGTTAAAGTCCTTTAGGGTAGATATGATGTTTTAACAATGTTGTATTCCTAGTGCTTCCAATGGGCTTCCAACATATTAGGTGCTTAGAAAGAAACAAGCTGTTGCTTAAATCAAATTATTCCATTGCTTACAGAATGAAACTCAGGAGAGCGAGATTTTTCTTGGGTACATAGAATCAGAAGGTTCATTAAAACTTTGAAGGCGGTTATGGAAAATAGAAGTAAAACATGATGGAAAAAGAGTTGAGAGTGTTTGCAGTCAAACTGCATGAGCTTCACAGATTTGCCTAAAGCTAACTCTTGATGCCAACTTCGCTTACCCAAATTTGCCAAGGTGAAGGGTTGTGAAGGGTGAGTGAATGAAGTAACTGAAGCTTTAAGCCAGGCTCTGGCACCATTATCTTGGCTTATGTTTCTGGCAACAGCATACTCTTTGTTGTGGAGGTAATCACAGCACAATTATCAGACGCCATGGCAGATCCCTAGTTTTTAGACTAAAGGCTTAACTGGTCTTCCCTTGACCAAGGTGTTTCCAAAGGAGCCTGGATTAGTTCACGTAGTCTACTCTGGGATAAAGAAGAAAGCTGCTAGCAACCATAAACATCACCACTTTCTAGAACATTGTTCTAACCCCTGAAATCCAGCTGTGATTAGCTTTGTCATGTTCTGATATGGTGTGGGGTTTCATGATACCATTTCATCATAGGCATTCTGTGGGCATTTGGTGTGACCCAAAACATCACGGGAAGTCTGCTGAAATCTTTGTCTGTAGGGTTGAGCAGTAAAGTCAAGAATTTCTACTTTCTCATGTCTCTTCTCATATCATTAATACATTTGCTAGCTCACGGCCCATTATTATCGGCCTTAGGAAGATTTGTTTGCTAGTTATCATGCAGGAGGAATATTTTTCTCCCACTTTTCTAATGTATAAAACTCACCCACAAAAAAAATATAGGCTTTAATTACTTCATTTCTTTCCTTTATGGGAGACCAGAAAACTGCCAAGCACGCGTTCTGTGGGATGGTATTTATAATTAATTGCAAATACAGTAGTCCACCCTTATCTGTGGGGGATATGTTCCAAGACCCTCAGTGCATGCATAAAATGTCAGATAGTACTGAACTCTAAACAGACAGTCATGACTTGACTTTACACTGGTGCTAAAGCCATATGCATTCAGTATGCTCCTTGATTTACCATGATGTTATGTCCAGATAAACCCATCGTAAGTCGAAAACACACTTTTGATTTCTGATATTTTCAATTTACAAGGAGTTTATCAGGATGTAACCTCATTATAAGTTGGCAAGCATGTGAATATACAGTACTATTTTTCCTATACACACATACACATCTAAAATAAAGTTTAATTTGTAAATTGAGCACAGTGAGAGGTTAATACTAATAACTAATATAAAATAGCACAACTATAGCAATAGGTCAGCATCACTACTCTTGTTCTTTGGAGTCATTATTAAATAAAATTAGGGTTACTCGAACACAAACACTGTGATACCTTGACAGTTGATCTTGGCTACTAAGTGACTAATGGGAGAGGGTGGGTAGTGTGTACAGTGTGGATATCGTGGACAAAAGGATGATCCATATCCCAGGCAAGATGGAGCAGTACAGCATGAGATTTCATTATGTTTCTCAGAATGGCTCGAAAATTTAAACTTAAGAATTCTTTATTTCTGGAATTTTACATTTAATGTTGTCAGACCCCAGTTGACAGCAGATAACTGAAATTACATAAAGTGAGACTGTGGATAAAGGGGGACCCACTGTAATTCTTCATTTGCTGTACCCATGCTGATATTCATGTACTAATAATTATATTACTCTTTCCGTCTTGTGTAAAAGGGCACAGATGTCCCTCATAGCAATTTTAGTTATATAATAACCAAACATGGATTTTGCCATTATAGTTCATATATAAGATCTCACACTAAAATAACAGAAGTTGGATAATTACTCTGTTTTAAGGTCACAGAGATAATTATCTAGTTTTGAAATCCTTGGTGGCTTAACATGATCTGCAAACACATAAGTATCTTACAGTTAGAAAATATTTGCTCAGGTAGAACACTCTTCCTTTATTGATTCTGTAACTACCTAAATCATTTTGATTGCTAACACTATTAATCACATTACTTCCCTGGTCAGAATCCTGCATTGAATTTTCTCCCAAATGTCTGTCTTTTCAATTTACGCCTTTGTACCCTAACTTAAATCATCCTGGCCAGTGGAAAAAAACATTATCATGCATTTCTAAAGGTAACTAATCATTTAAAATGACTGTCTTCTAATGTAGGCATCATAAAAACCAGATAATATGCCATAACTTTCCAGCAAATGACAAGGATATCTATTTGTAAACTCACATATGAAGACTGAACACTTTTGGAGCATCTTTCGATGGGTCAGGTATTGTACTAGGAGCTTTACATACATGATCTTGCCTAACTTTCATCATTCTACAGATGAAATCGAAAAAGGGTTTCAGAGAGAGAAAGAGTTAGTGCCTATTTCAACCACCTGGCTGGTAAGAGTTGAAGCTAGGATTCAAACCCAAATATGTGTAACTCCATCTTGCCTCTTTACAGAGAAACAGAAAAAATAGAAAATTTGCTCACCTTCCAACATGACTATGCCCAGCAATGTCTTTGGAAAATGGCAGTTTGGGAGGCCCACTGACCCAGGTTCTGCTTCTTCATGACTTTTGTACTCAGGATGCCTGTGTTTATTTGTACAGGAGAGGCTGAACTAGGTCTGCCCTTTTTCCAGGAGGATTTCTGGTTATTACCGAATTTAGAGAAAATAAATTGTCCACTTACCCTGCTGTGGTACATAAAATACTCACCCATCAACTGTTAGTTGGCTGGGAAAAGTTCTGAATGAGCTAAGGTGCTGGGAAGATAAATTTTCTTGGAACTAAAACACTAGTAATAACTTGAGGAAATCATATCTAAAAACATCACTATCTTGTGATATCAGTAGACCTCAAGAGGGAAAGGGGATGGGGTGGAGGTGACAATGGCAGTCAGAGGCCCTCTAGAGAAGGGAGGGGATCTACTACAGTAAAAGTCTACCATTTTGTGGAACTGGTTTACTTGGATTTGCAGAGTATATAAGACTTAATATTTGAAGAAACAGTGTTAGCACAATGGCTGAAGGCACCATAAAAGGCATAAAGTTTTTAATCTGTTAGATCTATATATCAGTTACAGATTTTCCATTGATAAATTCATAAGACCATTGGAAAGCTCTTTAATTCCTTTGAAATTTGGACAGCATCATCTATTAAGGCTGTGTGTTGTGGATGTTTGTATTAATTTTATGAATGTCTATAGAGTATTTGTTCAATAAATGTTTGTTTCCTTTCCTTAATCACAAGGTAATCTCATATGTGCTTGTTTTGTTTTCTAGAATATAACTTTTATGTTGGTTTTGAGTCATCAAGATTTTGTAAAAGTGTCCCTGTTAAGTTGTAAATGTATTTTTTTTTCCTTGGCTTTTATGTGAAATTTTCCTGATGTCTCGATGAACAAACATGAGTGTGATAGCTCTAAGTTCTTTGAGAAAGTTAAGCTGTTGTTCTGCTGTAAACATTCTTCTCAAAAGGTAGGGGTCTTCAGAACAAATTTAGTAACTTTGTTGTAGATACTGCAGGCATAGGAAAACAGCTCTGTGATTCGTAGGTAGGTCATTTAAATATTTTGTAAAGATTTTAAAAATCAACATTAGTTATGGATATTAGCATATAGTAAAATATTACAGTAGTGCCCCTCTTATCTATGGTTTCCCTTTCATTGGTTTCAGTTACCTGCAGTACAGTACCACGAGAGAGAGAGAGAGAGAGACAGAGAGAGAGAGAGAGAGAGAGAGAGAATGAGCACATTCACATAGCTTTTATTACAGGATATTTTTATAGTTGTTCTATTTTATTACTAATTATTGTTGTTACTTTCCTACTGTACCTAATTTATAAATTCAACTTTATCATGGGTATGATGTATAGAAAAAAAACATGGTACACATAGGGTTTGGTACTATCCATAGTTTTAGACATCCACCAGGAGTCTCAGAATGTATCCCTCTAGGATAAGGGGGCACTACTGTATCACCATATTTAGGAGCTATTGAACTAGGCATATTTTAAATATAGATTCACATTCTGTGATTGAAACTGATTCTGTGGCCAATGGGAATCTCCCTGACTGGATCTCCTTCTTCCATTAAGGAGAGCTAGTTTCACAGTGGAAGCAGCAGAAAGCTTTGGAATAAAAAACCAGGACTTGAACTGGCTCTATCCTTAGTAGTTGAGTGCCTTTAGTTTAGACACCTGCCTTTCATAAGCCATGATTCATCATCTATAAAATGATGATGAATAAAATTCTAACTGGGTAGTTGTGAGGCTCAAATAAATACAAAAGTATTTATACAGAGAAGTTTAATGCTAACATTTGTTATCATTATGTCCATTCAAAAAAGCAATGTGTCACGAATCTTAATGAACAAAGGTAATGGTGGTGTCAAGGCAGGATGAAGGGGAAAAATGAGAGATAACCTAAAATAGATTTTATAACAAACCAAAAGTCAATTCTGTGTCATCCTGGGTTGTTTAGCTTCACTCTCAGTGTGAGGACTCGACTAGGTAAATAAAGCCGAGGAGTACTGAGGGCAAGAAGAACCAAGCCTTGGGGCTGGGCTGATGGGGAGGTGGATGAGGAGCCTCTTCTCAGTTTATCTCCTTGTCCCCTACACCCCCTTAATGAGAGTTTCCACCCTGGTGGTGCTTCAGAACCTTTCAGGCTGCCTAGGTGTTGGGCCATCCATGCTAATTAGCCCTGCCTAATGACTAGGCAATTCTTGGAAGGTGAGTTCTCCCAGGTTTCTACTCTGAGTCACTGAGTATTATTCACAAACTGGTTGGTATGGTTGATAAAGCATTGCCTGCCTCTTCCAAATGTAAAGCAGACCATTGTTTTTATGGAAACCCCGGCTCAAATAATGGCCTGCATATCACTTTCACATACAACTCATAAATACCACTTGGAAATCTTAGCTTCCTTGGCCCGCCCACAGAGAACGTGTGCTGGAAGATGAGTTTATAATCATAATGACACAGGAACTTGAAGGAAGGGCCGGTATTCAGAGGTTCAATAGCCTTTATCTCATTGTCAGTGAAAATTGCTGTACAAGGACAGCTATGGGAAAGAAATTTGTCAAAAGGTTTTGAAGAGGCAATCACAAATTGCTGATGAAAGTAGATGAAGCTATGAAAATGATTTATGAAGACTGATCTAGAATTGAATAGTGGTATGAGGCACTTTTGGAATTCCACACCATGGCTGGGGCCAGGAGGGAAGAGAAGAGAAAGGGTAGAACACTGAATACTGTTTGCCAGCAGACACATTAGGCCCTACAGCTCATATCTCAGCTGTAAAATTCACTGCACTATGGGTGTATTGGTTGTAGGAAATGCCTGTGGTTTTCCCAGCCTGCCTCTCTCAGCAGGCTTTGAGTGCAAGTTGTCTCAAAGGCTATAAGAAACCAATAACAAAGGGAGCGGTAAAAGCTAATAATTGAAAAAAAAGAAAAAAAAGAAAAAAGAAATAGCAATGAAGTGTTAATTGAAACAGTTTTTTTTTAGTATGCTGTGAGTCATCTTATGATGATACTTGCTCACTTAAGGGCAGTAGCATGATGTCTGTGGTTCCTGTTCCACACATATAGGAGGTATAAGGCCAAATAGTTGCTGTAAAAACAAGAGGGAGTTCATCAACAGCATGTTTATTCTTGTGAGAGCTAGAAATTTCTGCCTCTTAAACCAAAACACCTTTTAGAGAATACATCAAAGTATGGAACTTTTCAACCTTAGCCACCTGACACCCAATTTTAGTCCGTGTTTAGATTTTCATGTAATACCATTTTTACTCTAGATATAATTTAACACATTGACTACACTCAAAAAAATTTTTTTCCTTGGGGGTCATGGTGTTTTATTATGACAATAGAGGAAAAACTTTGAAAATAAAATGATCCTTTCTAATTTAATGAAAAATTTGTTATTTTTTATCGTTTTCTGTGTTTTTTCAATAAAAAGGTAATATAAAAACTTGAAAATTAGTAATGTAAAAACTTGAAAAATAGTTCATCAGGGTAAAGTGTTTTTCTTCACTTGTCAGGCTGAAGTGTAATTGAAGAGTAAACATAAATAGAAAAATGAAATTGATTTCTATTCATTTAATCCACGTTTTTAGAATTAATTTGTCAATATTAGTTGTAACAATAAGAATAGCAACAAGTAATATTTTCACAAACCAACTGCAGGGTTTTGCTGAAGTTTTGCTTCACAAGGCCCCAGGCTCAAAACTAGTGTGAGTTAAATACAACTCACATGGCAGTTAATGTGTTAATTGTTACAATGAATCAAAGAGATATCAGGGTTGAATAATTGTTACTGTTTTCCTATTCATTTATTAATTAAAACTTTAAAGATGACTAGGATTCTAAAATTTTAATTGAACAGAATGTTCTTAAAGACCACCTGTATTGGTTTGTGTGTGTGCACTTTAATCTTGAACAAATGAGCAAAACTAACATTCCTAGTAGACATATCCCTAGCTCCACATGAAAAGTTCTATTGGAATAATTATTATTGTGCAGCAACCATGGCACGTGCGGATTTAGGATTTGTTCGATGGAGTTTAAATCACCAGCTGAGCACTCTCAAGCAATTTACTGGATTCCTGTTTTGTACTGCTCATTAGTAAGTTGAGGATGACACCACCCTCACAAGGTTTTCATGAGGATTAAGTGACATACATAGGAAAACACAGTACTGGCACATGGTTAGGGCACAAAATATGGTCTTCCATTTCATTCTCTAGGGCAAAATCCCATACGGTCTTAATTCACGGATAAGGGGTGGGAAAAGAACGTAGCAAATTAAGAATAACTGTGTGTCCCTGAGAAATAGGCCATCTGCCCATGTATATTTTATAGGATAAATCACTCAATGTTTTACTATGAAAATATTTTCAATTTAATGCTTAGATTTATGTATATGTCATGTTATATAATCTCAGAAGTGTTGCTAATTTTAAAAAATGTAAGCATGATTCGTTATCTCCATATGTGGGACAGAACACAAAATTGTCATGAGTACAGATTTGAAGGTAATCCATGAATAAATTTTTATCCTTTTAAAAATAATGGGAAATATTTTAATAATATTTTAGGATGAAGTTAGCAGGAGGAATTACAATTGAGATATCAATCCTACAATGATGTGACATTGTCCGTTCATGAATCTGGTATCTAAGTTACCACCCTTTTCTGGCTCTCTCATTAATTTATCCATAAGAATTAGAATCTGAATGTCTCATTTTATGCTTCCTGAGGCATGCTGTGCAAAATGTTAATGATCAAAAGCAGAAATACAGCAACCTTTAAATCTGATGTTTCCATTGCAACATTTAATATCTAGGGAAATAAGATCAAAACAATGGAAAAGAGACTTGATTGTTGCAACTTTTTGATCATTGTCAAAAGTAAGGTCCTGAAAACTAAAGGATGGGACATGAAGTCCATGACTTCTGGTCATTTTTCTGTTAGGACTTAGCAAGCTATGCTTGTGCATATGCCATGTGTTAGTATCACTGCCTGTCCATCCACTACTGCTCGAGCTCATTTAGGCTTGGTTCTGATAACTTCTCTCTCTAATTCTGGGCTATTAAAGAGCCCACTTCAAATGCCCTGACTGCTTCCGCAGATGCTGTCTATCTTCATGGAACAGAGTGGCTGTTAATGCCATTTTGTTCTCTTAACCACAAATGAGAGCACATTTCTGCCGTCCTGCAGCACTGCACCATTTCGTCTCATCATACTTGAGAGGGGAGGTATCTGGGATAGACCATGAGAAACTCCTTTCTATTGTTACTCCATTTTTCTTTTTTTAACATTTCCAAGAAACAATTATGTTCATTTGAATTGATTAAACTTAATAAAGAAACTATGATAAAGTTCGTGCTAGCCTCATGATGACTATTTTTAAATTTATGGCTAGATTTTCAAAATGCACATTCATGCTTAAAGCAGACTGGAGTCATCTCAAAATGAATGGAGACAAAGGCTACCAAAATATCAGAATTTAAGAAATACTTAAAATTAATGTCCAACCTCAAAAGTCCATACACACACACACACACACACACACACACACACACACACATATAATATATATTTATATTTATTTTAGAGGCAGGGTTTCACTCTGCCACCCAGGCTGGAGTGTGTGCAGTGGTGCAGTCAGCTCACTGCAATCTCAGACTTCTGGGCTCATGTGATCCTCTTGCCTCAGCCTCCTGAGTAGCTGGGACTACAGGTGTGTGCCACCACACCTGCCTAATTTTTAAATTTTTTTTGTAGAGACAGGGGTTTCACTATGTCGCTCAGACTGGTCTTGAACTTCTGGCCTCAAGCCATCCTCCTGCCTCAGCCTCCCAAAGTGCTAGGATTATAGTGTAAGCCACTGCACCTGGCCAAAAGCCTCTTTATATTATATTAGAGTCATTTTTAAAAAAACTGTATCTTTTTACTATTGAGTTTCTTTGGCAAGTTCAATTATATCTTCCTAAAACATTGTCTTTAATCAACCATTTTGGTGACTTTTATACATAGTGCTTTAAAATAATGCATACGCATGAGAAAAATTCAAAGTATAAAATGATATGCAATAAATAGAAAATTCCTTTCTTATCTCAGAGCACCAGTCCTATAGTCTTCTTGCCAGATTAATTTATTATTACGAGTTTTTTGTATCTCTGGAAAGACATATATCTGTAATAGACAGAATTGTGCCCCCATCCTAAAGGTGTTCATAACCTGATCCTCAAAACCCATAAATATGTTACCTTACATGGCAAAAGGGACTTTGCAGATGTGATTAAGCTAAGGTATTTGAGATGGGGAGGTGATTGTGGTTTGTACACGTGGGCTCAATGCAATCACAAGGGTCTTTATAAGAGGCAGGCAGGTGACTCAGTCAGAGAAAGATTTGAATAGGAAGGAAGCGGCCATAAACCAAGGAATGCAGAAATGCATGCGGCCTTTGGAAGCTGGAAAGAGCAAGGAAATGAATTCTCTAGAGCCTCCAGAAGAAACAAAACAGACAGTACCTGATTTTAGCTAAGTAAGATCAATTTTGGATTTCTGACATCTAGAATTATAAGAGAGTAACTCTGTGTTCTAAGCCCCTAAGTTTGGGATGATTTGTTGTAGCAGCATCAGGAAACTAAAAAATCTATTTATATCTGTATATCTATCTAATATATAGGTATATATCACCATCTCTACCTTTTATACAGATAAAAACATATTACTCTCACTTATGCACTTTCCATTTTATTTTACAATCTGGTCATATCAGTTCAAATAGATATACTCTTTCTTTTAAGAGCTGTTCACTATTTTGATATGTCTGTTGTACCTTTTCATAATGAGTTCTCAGTTCCATTGATGGATATACCGCTTGTTTTCATTCTTTTTCTTCAAGAAACTGCTGTATTTAATATCTGCACAAGATTTTTAAAAATTATTATATAGCATTTCAAATTGAGAGAGAATAGTGTAATATACCCGGATGTCCCTATTACCTGACTTAAGCATTTATTAGCCAATAGGCATCTTGTTTCTTCTGTAACCCTCTCCAACTTTGACCCCCATCTCTGGATTACTTTGAAGTTAATTCCGGGCAGCATATCATTCCATCAGTAAATATTTTAGTACTGTATATATCTCTAAAACACAAGGAATCTCGTTCAGTAAGATTTTGTATAATTTTGAGCACATCTGTAGAATATACTTTTAGAAATAAAAAGGAACTCTGGTAAGAACATTATTTTTGGCTTCTTAAGTTATTTCAACATGGGAGATGCTGAGCTATGTCCTTACTGCCACCTCACCCAATCTCAATACACTAACCTTTTTTGATTTTTTTTGATAGGTTTATCAAATGATTAACACTTAGGGTCACAGAAAGTGAGTTTAAAAGTTTCAAAATCAACTTCATGATATGTCCACCTTGATATTTAAATCCATATAACTTTTTGGGAAAAATCTAACTGTGTGGTAAATTAACTATTCATTAAAGGATAGTTTTGTGGGTGGCAGGCAAGGCCAGGGCAGGGGTGCAGATCAGAGCATATCTTTTAAATTTTTCTTCTATAAAAAGAACTTATGTTTTTACATGTTGGTTTCCAACACCAGCACGCTCACCTTCATTTGAAAATTCCAAATTAAAAAATTATAAATGCATTTGAAACTTGTTAAAATTTTTTCTTCACAGATTAATATGATTTTTTAAAAAAAGTCTTATTTATTTGCCTTAATCACTAACATTGGTATGGCATATCTTCAATCTGTGATCAAGGATTCTTTTTTTCACCTGCTGGAAGGAGGGTTAAGAGTTAAAGTGCGCAAGTGATATAGACCGTCACTGTAAACTTTCCTTTCTCCTCATCCTTTCTCTGTTTCCAGAATTCATGAGCTTTAGGATTTGTGGTTGTTCTGCTCGATGGATGACTAAATGTGAATACTCAGACCTGAAGCAGGCAGTAGAGTGCAATAGTGGGCTCTCCAGGGTCTTACAGCATTTTCACAAACATAAAAGAATTTCAAAGCAAATAATTTTGTTAATAATGTTTTCAGCCAGCGGATTTCAGTGAATTCCTGGCTGGGTTTCAAGCAGAGCCATTAAAATCACTCAATATTCTACAGGGACCAAGTTATGGCTTTTCCCTTGATATTGACCCACTCATACAGACATTCCTGTGAAACTTTATGTGAAACACATCAATACAATATACCTAGGGAAATGCCTGTAGAATATTTACAGACACACTCTTACATTTTATTTTATTCAAAATATGGATCATACTATATTTAGTATAAATATATATACAAATAGATGCCTTCCTGACATGTCATAAATACTGTTTTTAGTTGTCAACAGGAGCCCAGCCAAGAGTTTGAAGCTTTTTTGTCCTTTAAATCACATATACACTCATCAGATATTTTTCCTTATTTTTACATATGTGTGAATTCGGGTTAGAATTAGCTTTTTGCTCTGAGTAGGTAGAATGTAGAAAAAGGCCACACCCATTTATCTCAGAGCCCTCTGCTTTTAATTGCTTTCTTTGTTTGCCAGAAGGCTCAAACCGTCACAAATTAACCTGGTCCACAGGTGGGATCTTTTGTGATGTCCATCAGCGTAAGAGCTGAATCAATTCCAGAACCATACATACATCATTTACCAGGCTGCGTGGGCACATACTTTTAAAAAATTTAATTGCACTTATTGTAATTGCTTCGCTAATTAAATTTCATAGGATGGGTCTAAGATAAACTTTACCCATACTGACTTCTGCCATATGTTAAAGAGCATTAGAAAGAAGTCTTGCTCTAGACTGGAACTTCTGGGTTCATTTAACATCCAAACTTTCCTTTATTTGGGTAAATGGTGAGAAGTGGTGAATATTTCTGAAAACCAAATAGAAACAACTTCTGCTAATCCTAAAATAAAATAGTCAGAAATAGGGGGGAAAAAATCAAAGACTTTAGATGGTAAGTGGCAATAAAATTTGACTGTGTCTTGAAAACAAAGGTGATTAAATGTATTTGTGGGCATTGTCAGTTTTAATATGCTTACATTTCTTGAAAATGTCATTTTCCTGCATAGACTATAGTACCCTTATTAATATATATACTTCAGTAGCCAGAATCCCTGCGTTCCTATGAGATTTATATAAATAAAAATATAATATAATTCGCTTTCAAATTGCACATATAAATTGATTTCTTGGAGTGAGTCATTTACTCACTGGTATATTGATTGAACTAGTACTTATTGAGTGACTGCTGGTGACAGACAACTTAGCTAGAAAATTTATATATATTATTTTTAGCAGTCTCCCATTATCTCCATTTTAAAGATGAGAAATTATAGCTCAGATAGATAAAGTGACAAATCAGGGTCTTAGTGTCATGCAGCAGTAGAGCCGGGCGTAACCAGAGGTTTCCTGACTCTGTCCAGTGTTCTAGTCACTATGCCACAGAAACTCCTAATAATACTGATGGAGTAAAATGAGTACTGTGTTGAAGTTACAGGTTAAGTGCTATGGAAATATGGGGAATTAATCATGTCTGAGGGAGTGGGAAAGGCCTCACAGACATTAGGGTGAAAATGTTTGACCCGGTCGCTCATATATTTTGTTCAAGAGTTTGCATTTTGTTCATTAGGCCATAGGGAGCCATTAACAGATTTTTAAAGAAGCATTATACATGATTCAAGTGTGTATTAAGAGAATAACTTTAGCAGCTGTGAGAATTAAAGACCAGAGCAGTGTTTACCTTCCCGGCTTTTCTTGATTGCTTATGAACCTACCATATACTTATTGTGTATAAATTATATTGCTAGTGCTTTAGTATGACAGTTATATATATATTATAAAATTATGCAAAAGAAATGAAGATAAGATTTAATTCTTAATTCTTTCAAGTTTTATTTTAACAGTAAAATATTTTTGTTTCCTAATATACAATTAAGATAGCAATAAAATTTTACCACTGTATGTAATTTATGTATGTTTACAGTAGAACATGTAAAAGAATATATTTGCTTAAAAAGCCGTTGTAGTTTACCCCTTGTGATACAGCTACACTATGTGCTTGTCTAAGTTCATTTTTTGATGTTTTGATTACATTGCTTCCATAGTTAAAATATTTATTCAATTTTCATGATTTTATTCAATTTCAAGATATTTATTCACTTTTCAGTCTTGCCCTCTAATTATGTAAAGTTTTGTAAAGTTAGCTAGGAAATTTCCATCTTCCCTGATATCAGGCAGTTGTTACAAATTAATTGGAAGTTGTTGGACTTTTAATTTTTAATAAATCAGCTGTATGCCTGTTAATGCTATCTGCAAAAATTCTTGGTAGGTGAGCAAAATGCATTCCTGAATTTTTAAATGTGTAGGTAAGAATTTTTATAGTTGCTGGTGTTAATATTGGGGGAAAATTACATAACCACATTGGATTTGATTAGTTCATCATGTTTCTACCCCAGAAAGTGGCTGATTAAATACATCAGTGTTGTAATTTTCTTATTCTCTGGGCTTGACTTTTTAATGCTATCTTCAATTTAGTGTTATATTTCACTTTTTTTTTTTGGTGCAGAGATCTTTCTTTGTCACTATTCAATGATGACCAGTTTGATTAAAATGAAATGATCAAAATCCTACTTTTAAACTGCTTCACAAGGCAATATGCTGAACCTGTCAGCTCCTCCACATTGTGGAATGTCCTCTTTGCCCTCAGGATAATTACCATATCATAGGAAATGGCTGGCATACTGCCAAGCAAGGGTGCTAGCATTGATTTACGTATTAATAATTATAGCTAATCTTTGTTTAGAACTTATGTTTTTCCAAGCACTGTTCTATATTAACTAATCTTCATGGCAGCTCTATGGAAAGGTACTATATTATTTTTCTATTATACATGAAGAAATGAATTATTTTTAATTTTATATTCATTGAATTTTGGGGGTGATGATAAATATAAACAGAAGATCTAATATTTCTTCCAATACTCTAGGAGATTGACTTCATAGCCCCTGGGGCATGTATGCCCCACTTTAGAGACCTCTAGATTAGAGATGTGATGGAGGAAGGGAAAGAGACGGATTAGAAGGCCATGGCAGTAGGCAAAAAATGAAACAGTGAAAACAATGACATCTTGAACTAGGAGAAGGGAAGTAGTTATATAGAGGGTAGAATTCATAGAATTTATCACTTGTTAGCATAAACTTCAGCTAACACAGAAGAAACCATAAGCAGCCATAGCATGAAAGGCATATCTCCAAAAGCCCGAGAACTGATTGAATGTAAGCTTTTGTGTTGACTCCAAGCTATGTGCTACTGTTTCATCTTTCCCAAATCCAGTGATGCAATGTTTCACTTACCAGTTTGTTGCTCACTTGATCACTGAGTTGGCACCTTCCTTGGCCTCCTCAGTGGTAGCAGAGGACTGCTGAGAATGGCTGCTGCTTTGACTTTTGGTGAAATGATTTCTCTCTCAGAGCATAGCAGAGTGATGAGGAAAGCGCCAGCTGTTCTGGTAGTTGTTTTATTTATAGAAGTAGTCCCATGGTCAGTGGTACTTGGACATATTCGGAACCTACAGATCAGCCTGTGATCACCAAATGCCAGACTTCCCCCAGCCCAGTTATATATTTCATGAATCTTTCATCCCCAGCTTGTTACTTTCCTTCTAATGTTTTTATTGTATTTTAATACGCAGAACGTTAAAATTTTTATGATTTTATAAAATTTTTATAAAGCAAATCAACTGATCTTTTTGTTATTTTCCTTCTAAAGCCTTTTCTCTTTCAAAAACTGTGTAACTACCTATATTTTCTTCTTTTTTGAAATATGGTTTTGATTTTTAAAATTAGCACTTTAAGCTATTAAGATTCTTTGGCAAGTAATGTGAAGATTATTGTTATCTGTATTATTGACCAGTTATCCTAGCATCATTTATCAGTAGTTATCCTAGCATCAGTAGTCTTACTGATTTGTAAAGATAAGTACTTTTCTACTGAATTCTATTTTCAGCATTCTCTTATATTTCATTGTACATTATTGATAATGTGTTATAATATTTTGATTTTATACTACAGTTTAAAATATGAACGTGCCAATTAATATTCTCCTGCTCATTTTTACTCCAAAAGTTTCTGCTTTATCATGTCTATTTATTTTCACTAAGTAACTTGGAATCAACTGAATACATTTCAAAAAATTCTGTTTTGACTTTTATTGGAATTATTTTGGATAACTGCATTCTCTCAATGTGTAGAGGATCAACATTTTTACAATATTGAGTGTTCCAAATAATGAACATAATCTTATTCAATACTTATTAAAATCTTTTTAAATCCCTTAGTAAAATATTAAACTTTTGTTTTTATAGTTCCTTAAAATTCATGTTTTGTTTTCAGACATTTTATATAATAGCTTTATATTTTCTTTGTATTTATAATAGTTTTTAAATTTATTTTCTATATAGTAATTGCTGATATATGGGAAAAATTTTTAATTTAATTTTTACTTTTTGTTATCCACTTAGCGAATTTTCTTATTAAAATTTATTAATTTTTATGTTGATTGGAATTTTTTGGAAAAACTATTCTTAATTGTTAATCTTAAAATGACAACTTTTATTTCTGATTTTAATATTTAAAACTCATTTTGTTTTATTGCAGAAATAGTATTAGTGAAATATTCCTGAATTATTTTAGCTCTAGTGAATATATTGTATGCCAAATTCTCAATGGAAAATGAGGTTTGGCTTTAATTATTTCAGATTCTTGTGTGTTTTATCATCTTCTTAAACATTACAATAGCGCATAGAGCAAAGATGAAAATCAAATGTCCTTAGTTATTTTTTAATACCAAGGGCAGAGTGAGCCTGCCTATTTTGAATGGCACTAGCTCCCAAATCTTCTTTACCGTTTCTGTCTTTGTTGGTCACCACGGTTCCATTTCTCAGAAGATTTTGCTTCCTTATGGCCCCTTTTTATGCTGAGGTCCATTAAAAGACCTAGAGTGGGGATATTTTTTCTTTAGATCAATTGTTTCTTGACCCAGTTTTAACTCCTTACTAGACATGTATTTCAACCTATACTGTTAATCTCCTGGCAAGTATGGTTTTGAGAGTGGACATTATTTTAATCTGAAGATGTTAATAGAAGGATCAGTAGATCTTATTTTCTGGAATATATGTGAACCTAAAAATGTGGCATTAAATAAATATTTCTAATATTATTTTGATTTCTCATCCTTTCTTTGAAAGTTAAAAATAAGAAAGAACTTTCAACTGGAGATAAACGTGCTTTAGGATGTTGCGGCATTTTAAACATAATCAATGTGATTAAGTACAAACTTACAGAAGCAAACCGGGAGTTGGCTAATGGTGCACTGGGTGGGAGCACTGTTTATTCTGACCATGTTGTCTGCTGTGTATAACCCACAGTGAGAGGCCTGTCTATGAGAACTTTTTCTTTGTCTCTCTCTGTAGTCTGGCTTAAGAACTCAAACAGGAAGATCCGTTTTGATGATGCCAGCTCAGCATCATGGGGAGCTGATGAAGAGGATTTTCGAAGGAGATGTCAGTCCAGGAGCCACCTTGACAAGTGCAGGCAGATGGTATTAGAAGAAATCAGGAGAAGGGTATATCGTACGGCCCCATAGGTTTCTGATCACAGTTTTGATATAGCCTTATGAGCCACAAACAGCCTTTGCACATCTTGGCTTTCTGTGACTCTGCAGTTCATAGAGCCCAGGCTTCTTTGCTCTTCTTCTTTCCATTTATCCTAACCGGATTTCATACTGAGGGGCATTCTGAGACTTCCATGATGCCACCATTTTATTTATCATCTTGAACAATTTGCACCTGCCTCCAACAAAGTAATTATCATGTTGCCAAGTGGTCGTTAATGCGGCTGTTTTGTCATGGCTCTATGTACTGTCAATGTCAAGGATGATGTTGGAGTCGTGTTGGGGCTGCGTTTAGGATACAGAGTGAACTCAAGTAGGATTGTGACACAAAACCCTACTTGAGGAGGAAATGGTAGGCATACATTAAAAAGAGAGAGATCGACAGGAGAAGAGGCAAGGCTCTTGGGAGTATATGTGTTGGATGTTAAGGACAAGCCTGGAGGTGATATTATTTTTATCCTGTTACCTTTTATCCTTCAATATGATTTAAAGGGATAATGATACCTGAATTACTTAGTTCAGCATAGATATCTTACTCGAAACAAGAAAAATAATTTATGGCTTCTCAAATTTACCTGATGATCAAAATCATCTGGAATGATTGTTAAATGTACAGTTTACCAAACCTCTTTCCTTGAAATTCTAGTTCAGAAAGTCAATGCTGGTTGTTGGTTGCCCAGGTTGTGATTTAACTAGGCAGATTACTGTGAATGTGGTGCATGCTAATGTATGAGAACCAGCGAGTTAGACTATAATCCTGAGAAAATGAATCGGTTTCTTTTCTTCCTCCAATATCTATTTTCTGCTTTCTTTTTACATTAAAAGAGCTCACAGATAAAGACACAGTTATAAAAATTGGATGTGTGACTAGGTATGGACAAAGCGATGTGTGAAACTGTTGTGTATAATTTCCTGGTGGTGTCCTTGAGAAGAATGGCTGTGCTGTTTTTCTAGTCCTGCCTTTGTCTTCTTGCTGCATGGCACCTGGATATGGTAGGTGCACTATTGTGGACCATGCAAATGAGGACCAGACTGCAGATTTGAGGGAGCAGCAAGATAGAAGGGGCTGGAGTCCTTGCACATTCTCTCTTTCACTGGAGAGGGAAATACCTTTCTACCTAGCCATTCAGATCTCTGTAACATATAATTGAGCTTATATTTTAAACAACATATGATGAAAGAGTGAAATACTAAAAAAAAAAAAAAAAAAAAAAAAGTAGCTTAGTGAAAATTTAAATTAATATGCTGAAGAAAAAAAATGGAAACCAGAATCTTAAGTCATAAAATTGTTTACAGTGATTATCTCTTAGACATGTATTTGGTTCCAAGTTTCTAGGAGGCAGAAGTAAAAAGAAAAGTATGATTAGATATTTTTTTTCCAATATCATCAGGCAAAACTTTGCTTACCCCTTAACTGTAAAAATTTTTTTCAAGTGTTGTTACATATGGGGGGCACTAAGATATGCGGTGGACAGAGAGCTCGATAACTACTTATAACAACTGCATTAAGAGTTTCACAGTTTCTAGGTGTGCTCCTCAATAACAATAATCAAGATCTTTACTGTCCTAGAATCAATATGGCATGGTGTAATCATGACAATTTCTGATGCTCAGGATTGATTTAAGTATAAAATCTAGCATTATTATGGCACTAAATTTCATATGTTTTAAGTATCAAAAATCCTCCTTTTCTTTTCAAATAAAATCTTTGGCAGACCCTAATATGTAAAACTAAACTCCCTTGATTTAGGTGGGAGGGATAGGCTCCGAAATCTGCCAATTCGGCCTGCCCTTGTTCTTAAACCCTAACTGTAGAACTCTAGAACACAATGCGGAAGTCCCTGATTAAGAGGAATGGGTGTCCTGCATATGCTTGAAGCCATATGCCATAAACATCACTTTCCTTCAGTTGTACTTTGATAAGATTGGAACAGCTGAGCACTCAAGGCTGTATTTCTTGGCAAAACCCCACACATTTATATAGATTATGAAGACTGGCAACAGCACGTTCCAAAAAATTATGAAATGTTTATACAATCTCTGATGTATTTTGCTTATTTTTGTAGGAATATGGATTCTGGTTGCTTGGTGATTTAATTTAAAGTGATAATTTATTGGCCAGAATAGATTGGTATAATCCTATCCTTCTGAATTAATTTAGGATCTTGAATTTACTCATTAAAATTTTAAACATCTGCCAGGCTGGAAAAAACAGAGGCATATATGAAAATAAGTGCTGGAACAGTGAAAAGGAAAATGGAATATTAATTCAAAGGATTTGGAATTGTTCTAAAGTAAAACTCATTTTTTAGATGGAAACACTTAATGGAGCTAACAAGATTTTTAGGGAGTGATTTCTTGATTGATCCCAGACTTTGGAGATCTTCATTCCAAATCTCTGTCTGAGGTATTTTTTTAAAACCATGAAAATAGAGTTGGTAGCTTAGTTACTAATACTGCTTTGGAGATTAACATTTTCAAGCAGGGCACCTTTGTGTTTGCAAGCAATATAGACTCTACAAAAAAAATGCAACTTGAAACACAAAGCAGGCATTTTGACTGGCTGCATTGGCTTAATTAAGGATAACAGGGAATAAAGACATAGACAGAATTTTGTCACTTAAGAGTTTGTTACAGTGATGATAATGTCATTTAATAGGACACAGTAAAGGCTACATTAGCAGAATTTATTTTGAAGGTTCCTGAATAATTGTTTTGCACACAATCCTCACACACAGTTTAATTACTCAACTTTTGAGTCACAGAGAGTCATAGAAAACTGGTGGCTCATAGCTTAATCCAGTCCGTAGGTTTTTAATTTGCGTGTGCATCTATCTATGAATATGTAGAATTGGCACATTTCAGAGAAAAAAAGAAACCTTACTTTGAATGCCTTTTTGCAGTAGCCTACACTACCTCTTTGTTTCATCACTGACCACACTATTTCTGTGCTATTAACATTTTTGTCCCATAATACATGAAGATGAATTGTCTGGACTCCGAGGACATTTGTGTCTGCAAATCTGTAACCCCATGGGCTAATTCCTGCCTCTCACATCTGAAGGGAAGCTGGGTTGCCTACACTTATTCTTTTGACTCTTTCTAGATGTGAGTGGCCTCAATATGTGCTGGGTTTGAGGCAGTGTTATGCTGGAGAAACTCCTGGCAGCTCATTTTACCTATTTCTTGCCAATTCTTGATCAGAGGCCCTCAGGTTAGTAGCTTGAAATCAGCCCTGGTGATAATTTACACCATAGAAATCTGTAACTGCTACAAATGGTCCGGGGTAGCGGGGTCAGTTAGTTGTTAAACATTTATTAGGACACCAGTGGTTTGAGGGTATACCTGAGAGCTACCAAGTCTGATCTTAAAAAGATGATAATTAACTCTTTGCTTTCAGAGTAAACATGTTAGTTGCTGGACATCGAGAATGGTTTTCTCCTGAAAGTAAATATGAATTGGGTTACAAGGAATATAAAAATAGAAATGAGGTAAAGATGCTAAATGCTACTGTTAAAATTATAAATTCTGGATTAAGACTTCCAGAGGTTGAGCACCGGCTATGCCATTTGCTAACTGTATATTCTTGGGGGAGTTGCTTAAACTTATTAAACCTCAGTTTCCTCATATATGTCATAATGATATTAAAACAGCATGTTTCCCTGCAGGATTGCATTGAGAACAATGGCTGGCACATAGTAAACCCTCAATAAATGTTAATTTTATGTTCGTATTACCTACTGTTTTGCCTATGTTACCTTATTATGAAACAACACCATGGATGTTGGTGATGTAGATAGACTAATTGTCACATTTCAGACGAGGAAACTAAGGCTCAGCAAGGTTAAATAGAATCTCCAGGATTACACAAATTTTACGTGGCAGAGCTGGGCATTTTTTTTTTAAGCCTACATCTTTTAGATTTCACAGCATGATACCTCTTCAGAAAGCTTAGAATTTTCTCTCTTTTCAGTTTTGGGATAATTGCTGTAGACAACAATATGGGTTTAGGTTTAGCTGCAAGTAACAGAGACAAAATAACCATGTGTATCAGTAAATTGTTGCTGCAGAACAAATCACTCCAAAACTCAGTGGCATGGAGCGATCAAACTTTCATCATGCTCACAGGTCAGCTGGGGTGGTTTAAACTAAGACTTAAGGTCTGTGGGTCAGCTAGAGTGGCTCTGCTTCAATTGCAGATTTGAATGAGCTTCGAGTCTACCTATCTGTTGTTCTCCAGGGATCAGTGGTTACCAAGCCACATTTTTCTCATGGCAATGACAGTAGCAGAAGAAGACAAGCTCAGCTGCACGAATACATTTCAAACTTCTTGTGTGTCGTTTGCTAACATCCAATTGGCCAAGGGCAAAGACAAAAAGATGGAGAGGTATACTCTGCTGTCTGTGGGAGGAACTGTAAAGACATGTGGCAGCCAGGATACAGGAAGGGGTGAGGAATTGGGGCTAATATTCAGTCTATTACATTTGGAATAGTGGCTTCAAAAGAGTTTATTTTACTTTCATGTGCAGGCCCAGGGGTACTTGATCCAGGATTGTAAGGCAGCTCTACTCCATGAAATATTGAAGGAACCTTCTATTTTGTAAGTTATTGCTCTGCTTAGCTTGGCCTCCACTGCCAAGATTAGGAGATAACAATTTTTTTTTCTGTAAATAGCCAAATAGCAAATATTTTAGGTTTTGTAAGCTATATGGTCTCTGTTGCAACTACTCAACTCTGCCACTGTAGTGCAAAAGAAGCCATAAACAGTAAGTAAATGAATGAATTTAGCTGTGTTTTTTATAATTTTTTATGGAGGCTGGCATTTTGAATTTTATATGATTCTCATGTGTCATGAGATATTATTCTTTTTTGATGCTCTTTTCAGCATCTAAAACATGTGAAAGCACATCCTTTGTCTGTCAGCTGTATAAAACCAGCTGGCCGAATTTGTCCCGTGGGCTGTTGCTTGCTGACCCCTGCCCAAGATCATCTGAAGGATCAAATGATTGCTAAGTTATCACAGCTGTGTGAGTCAACAGGCAAGAGGAAGGGATGAAGAGTGGGGAGCAAAGGGCATGTGCAGCCTAGATTTTTAAGAAAGCCTGACGAAAGCTGACACATGGAATTTCCACTCATATCTCATTGGCCAAATTTAGTCACATGGTCACACCTAGCTGCAAGGGAAGCTGGGATAAGTAGATCAGTCAATTGCCTGCTTAAATATTGGGAGTCCCATCTCACTGGAGAAAGAGGAAAGAAACACTATGGGACAACTAACTAGCAGGTTCTGGCATCTAGCAACGGAGTTTGGGGATGAAGAGGCAGAAGAACTGAGTTCATTAAATACATAACTGGACATTATTAATGTGTCACTAAATGATAATCATTTCATCATAGAACAGAGAAATGTAACTTTGAAAACAGTATACTATAGGTCTCCTTTTTGAGAAAGATAAACAAGAATCAGAAATATGAATCTTCCTTTATAACTGGGAAATGTTTAAAGGGAAACTGTGAAACAAATTATTTAACCCAAAGATTTTTCTTCCTTTCTTTCTGATTCTGTGCATAAAGGCCCTACTCTGTGTTTCTACATAGACTGTTTTTAATGCAGTGAAAAAAGTCCTTTTAATTAGCAGACTACTTAATCATGTTTCATAACTAGCCACAGTATCTAAGCCATATTCTCAAACCTTGTGTCCCATCTAAGTTTGTCTGGATGTCAAGGTTTGTGAGACATGTGTCAGATAACAGTGGTTAGTTATAAAACATGGTTATTGTAAGAAATAGTAATTGTTCACAAAATGCCCTCTTGTCAATCATTTCAAATATAAGTAAAAATGAAATTACTGAAAACATCCAACAACTTGCCAATCTTTTCTCTCCTAGAACTAAGCCCTGTTACCTTGCAACACTGAAAACATTTCAGTGTAATTTTGTGAAAGGAGCTATGGCGGAAGCATTTGGTGCCCTGCGTTCTGTCGCCCAAGCTCATTGTAATTGGAGTCCCGGCGGCAGTGGCCAGGTCTGCACATGGGGAGCTCCCTGCATCTAGTGCCTCCCATGAATTATTCCACTCTTCTGCCTCAGGGCTCTCTCCAAGGCTGCAGACTTCAGCTCCATGCCAGTGCAGCAATAGCTTAGGGCAAAGCCTCAAATAATGGGGAATAGGAATCAGTGGGAAGTATTCCACCCTCCCAGACCTTAGATAAAATATTCTGGGGTGTTTCCTGTACTCATCTGAGAGTACAAAACAGTTGAGCTTCTGCTGTTAATGACAGTGACCCTAATGATTCATTGTTTCCTTCTTCCTTGTCTAATTCTTCCTGCATCCTTCTCCTACTTCCTGGTATTACTTCCCAGAAAAATTACTGTAATTACATTTTTTTTCTTTTTTGAGACAGAGTCTCACTCTGTTGCCCGGGCTAGAGTGCCGTGGCGTCGGCCTAGCTCACAGCAACCTCAAACTCCTGGGCTCAAGCAATCCTTCTGCCTCAGCCTCCCGAGTAGCTGGGACTACAGGCATGTGCCACCATGCCCGGCTAATTTTTTCTATATATTTTTAGCTGCTGTCCAATTAATTTATTCCTATTTTTGGTAGAGACGGGGTCTTGCTCTTGTTCAGGCTGGTCTCGAACTCCTGAGCTCAAACGATCCACCTGTCTTGGCCTCCCAGAGTGCTAGGATTACAGGCGTGAGCCACTGTGCCCGGCCCTGTAATTGCATTTTACTTCTTGTTTAAGGCATTGCTTTCAAGAGAGCCCAAACTAAGACAATAACTTAGTCTACTATCTCACCTTTTCAGTGATTTAATAAAAGCACTGCAGTTTCTATACCCAAAAGACAGTGAAAATTTTCTTTCAAAATAAATATCCATCAACAGAGTTTGTGATAGTGGTTTTTAAACTTCAGGACTCGTGAAAAGCAACCAACGGGCTTGTTAAAACAGGATGCTGGACCCCCTTCTCAGAGTCATGGTTTAGTAGTTGTGATTCTTAGGTAGGGACGAAGAATGTGCATTTATAACCAGTTTCTAGGTAATGCTTATTCTGTCGGTTCAGGGACCACAGTCTGAGAATCCCTGCAATAGCGTGCATGAATTAAGGCTCAAGCAACACCTAGATGGGGATGGGATAGAATACCTGGAGATATGCTGGGACACAGGTCTATAAGCAACTCTCAGAAAAAGAGAGTAATCTAAAAAGAAAAGTAAGAAGGGCAGGAGTATTGTCTATTAAAGTCAGAATAGAGACTTTAAGAGACTGGTTTTGAGCTTTGAGCCTGCCACTTATTATGGCACTGGGATGGGACTAAGCCTTCTGGACCCCGATTTCTTCATCCATTAAAACAGGCTGCAAATATCTCTCCGTAGGGTCGTTTTAAGAATAAAATGAAGTGATGCATATAAAGTATTCAGCGGAGCACCAAACATACAGCACAGAACACTCAGATAAATGTCAGTTAATCACTGGGATTGTGCATGGTCTCACATCAGAAACCCAGAACTGGAAGACACAAACTCTTTCAGTTCTCACTCTTTTCTAGGCGCTGTGTCTTACCTTTCATTCCCAGTGTGTTTGTTCCTCATTGTAAGATGACTGCCATTGCTTGAGGACAGGGCCCATGGAAAGACAAAAAGGAAGGGGGTGCTGAGTGAGAGAAGCACCCTCGTGGGTCTTGCTTTTTTAATCAGGGAGTGAAAATTGGTACCCAGAGCCTCCCTGTGGAATCCTCTCATGTCTACCGGCAAGTGAAGCAGATAAGCTGAATAGCTAGTATTTTCAGACTATCATGAGGAAGGAAATGATATTTGCTTAGCAACCTATAGTACCTGCCATATGTGCCGAAAGAAAAATAAATCTTTTTCGTTTAGATTTTCTGAGGGAAAATATTTAATTAAGGCGTGTAAAGTGCTTCTCTGTCTCTCTTCTCTTCCTCATTTGTTTTAATGCCCATACACATGCGTCATTGAACCTGGGGGAATACTGGGTGAGCTTACTGTGCAGGTGACATTATAGGAAATTAAGTATAAACACATTGGTTTTCCAATAGGGACACTGTTAAGATCAAGTATCCTTATGAAAGTGTTTTTTCTATCTCCCTCTTGTTTTGTTCTTTAGATAGTATTTTATGGTTTCCTTTTCATTAGTGCAAACTTTATAACTCAGTAAGCATTCACTAAGCACGTATGTACAAGGCATGGTTCTGGGAAATTTGGGGGAGACTCAGAGGAAAAGGAAGACACCATTATGTCCTCAAGAAGTTCACCATCTAGTGGATATAAGCAAAGGAGGGGCAAAGTGAACAGTCAGAATAGCATGCACAAGGAAGATGAGAAGGTTACACAAAGTAAATCAAGTAAACACTCAAATCTCGGCCCAGACATCTTCCTTGTTCCCAGAATGCAATAAAAAAAATATGATAGTGGCAATGGCCTATATACTGACTTCTCAATTCCATTTCCTACCATAAACCCAGCTCCTCAGCAAATTGAGGTAGATATAAAGGCAGCACAAGAATAGTTATGCCATTCGAACATTTTGTAGACTAAAATGTAGCTAAGTAAACTTTCAAGACCTTGGCACAGTATTTTATTTACTTTCTTAGGTTTTGTTCTGACACGTAGTAGGTGCTATTATGTTAAATGATGAGTAGAACAATGGGTCTGATCCCATGGTCACTGAATCATATCTTCTTCTAAAATATCACTTGTATTATAAAGGTTATGTTTCTAAGAGAACCTCATAACATTTGAAATTGGAAAAAAAAAGAGAGAGAAAGAAGAAGAAAAAGAGAGAAATGGAGGCTGGTGACTTAGTGGTTAAGAAAATAGAAAATAATCCTCAAAATGGAAAGATTCAAAATCATAAATATCATCTCTCGAATTTTTTAAATCTTCAAGCTCCTGGTCCACATCCTAGTCTTCCAAGTTTTCTGCATATTAAATAGTGACTCCTTTCAAAACTGTATTATTTAAAGCTACTTCTGTTGCTCACTTAGAGTCTGCAGCTGATATAGATTATAGCATGGTGGTCAGAGCACTAGGGCTGTTGTAAATTCTGCAGTGAATAAAATACCACTAACACATTTTGAAACGATTTTTGAGAGGCAGATGGTAAAAAAAATTCTGGACCAAAATATTTGATTGAATTAGTTTCTATTTTTTTTAAATTTTATTTTTAAGATGGCCGCTGTTGAAAGTTGAATTATCAATTTATAATAATACGAAGTTTGCATGAAAAATGCCTTTTTTTAAAGCTATAAAACATTTGTTTGCATTTATTCATAAAATTACATACAACCTTTTTCCTCGTTACAATTAAGGAGTAGATCTAAGTCTTCTTTATTTTCAGGAGCTTGTAGGCATTAGTAGTTATGCTTAGCTTTATGTCTTTGGGTTATTTTTAATAATAATTCCTATATTTAATAATAATTCATAATTTTAAACTCTTTGGCACTTTGAGAATGAAAAGTACAGTTTCAAGGTCTATAGGAAAATGCTAAGTTTTCATTAGATTTCCAGTTTGGTCTTATGGTATCAACAATGCAGTACCCAGTTTCCACAGTAATTGAATATTAGTTTCTTTTCTTAAATTCTAGGTTGTTTAGTCTTAAGTAAGACCATCTGTGGTACATCAGCTGTCTAGTTCACATGGGGCTACATCAATCCCAGTCCAGTTCCTTATTAGTCTTTTCTCAATAAAGAAAAATTTCTTAAGGAGCAAACTCAGCCAGGGCTTCCTTGGTACACATGTAAAGTCCCTGGCACGGAGTGGGTACTCAGAAAATAGCTGCTCTACTAGGGAACACGGCCAAAGGGGGATTAGAATCCAAGTCCCTAGGATAAATTCAGAATTAGCATTCCTTTTAATGGAAAAGTTCATCTAAAAATTTGTTTAATTGAGTACATTTTCTAGGTATTAACACGCTTTTATAAACAAACCCATCACTAGGAACCTTCCAAATGAATCAAACCATTCTCATAAATAATCCTTGAAATTCATATGGGCTTAATAAATAATGGAAAAATTCACTTTAAGTTTTGCCAAATTCCAAACATTGGCAAAAAAGTCACACAACTTTTGATCAACACAAAACAATCTAGGTATATCCACATGTAACAAACTAACAACATGATATAAATGTGCAGTGACTATATTTAGAAATTATAATAATTATTTGTATGTATTCTACCCATAGCTCTTGTTTACACATCACAGACACTTTTCTATGAAATATGGTTCATATATTTTGAATTTCTTTTTCTGTCATGTACAGTAGGCATAAAAATATTTGTTTGTGGTATGTCTCATTGCCTTGTACTTTTTTAAACTGTTTTCAGATGTCAATTTGAGTAATGCGATAACTTACCGTAAGGATTTCATGAAATGTTTTTAGTTCTTTCAGAAGACCAATGGAGATTTGTAAAATAAATATGCGTTGAAAATATTACCTTCTGTGAAAGGCACAATGGTTAGAAAAGAAAGACAAAAATAAAGCCTCAGTTAATGTATTGCCTCTTCCAAAGATGTTGGAATTCAGTATAAGAATATAATCCCAATTCAAGAGTATCTTAGTGTCTGGCCCAACTATTGTCTACTGTATAAATCTACACCAACATCTCTTGAAAGTAATTTTCCAGACTTTATATGGATATTCTCAGAGACAAAGTACATAGCACTTCATTCCATTTCAGATAACTATAATGTCATAAAGTTCATTCTTATAGTGTGAATGAAAAACTGCCTCTCCAACTCTTCTGACCATTGGTCCGTCTTCTGTTCTCTAAACCATGTAGGAATGAGGCTTCTTTCTTACATGATAGCTCTTCAAATGTCTTGATAAAATGATTATATTTTTAGTGGCTTTTCTTCTTTAGAATTGAATGTTCTTTCTTTCTCCCTTTTTTTCTTGCTTTTTCCTTCTTTCTCACCTCTCTTTCATTTCCCCACTCTTGCCTTTCTTTCGTTTCTACCTGTTTTCATGGTAGGTGGGGGTGGACAATACCTCATTCCCACACGGAATCATGGTAAGTGCTTTATATTCAGTTAAATAGAGCTCTGTGAGGGCTCAGAAAGTGGGGAGTGGTCAGGTGAGTCCTTGCAGAAGGGATGACACAAAGTTGTTAAGAACGAGTGGTAGAAACCCAGTCAAGTGGGAGGAGTCATTGGGGAGCGTCATTCTAAGCAGAGAAAACAACCTATGCATAGCCCTGGAGGAACCATGCTATTCTTCAAGGGACTTCATTTTTATTGTTTTATCCATCCTGGTTGCTTCTTTTGTATCTGTTCCAATCTGGCTACACGTTAGGACTTTCGATGGGTAGGTTAAAAAAAAAAAAAAGAGAAATCCAGTGATCATAGAAATAGCACACCTTCTTTTTACACAATTTGAGTGAAAGAGAAACATTGTATTAGGCTGGAATTTGTAACAGAGTGTAGGTTGTTTGGAAGTGGGTTAGGAAATTGGAAGTTAGGGAGGGAGAAAACACAGTGGAAGGCAAGCAGAAAATGCGAGGAAAGGGAGGGTTAATGGTCATGAGAAGGATGAAGGGCATGGAAGAAAATGCATAAGGCGCCTCCTATGTGGATGAACTTAAAGGGTGTTATACTCACAGCTTTGATATAAATGGGGAAATCCCCTGTCAGTGTTGTGAGATTTTTATTTAAAAGTTATTCTAAACTACTGTGTGTACCTGTGTGAAGAAAAAAACTGTATTTTCCCCATAATTTCCTTACATTAAAAAACCTTCACGTAGGTACATTTCACATCTATATGGTGCAAATCTTGTATTTTTTTTTTCAATATTCTGTGATTACCTCATTTAATCTGTATTTCTAGAATATGTGCATGTAACTATACAATGGAATCAGTACTTTTTCAAAAAATAACCAATTAACCCATTCATTCCTTTGACAGTTTTTATTTTTATACAACCCTGAATTACTGTACTATTCTGAAGCCACATTTAGAGTGGAAATGTATTTTCTGTTAAGCCAATAAAGATTATTCCCCTTTCTTGAGACATTTTTCTTAAAAATGTGAAAATGTTTCCAGTAGTGATGAAAGTACAATTCATAAAAAGAATACATTGTACCTTCTCAGTTATTGAACTCGAACATCGCCCAATTTCAAATGACTGATGTAGCTCTTGGGGAATTTGCTAGCTGTGGTCCCATCTAACTCCAGGGCCCATGATACCCACAGCCTTCTCTCCGGATACTGAATCCTGCCCTTTCTCCAGGTCCAGCCTTTTATAAAAACTGTCCTCTAGTTTTAGTTCCCTTTATTTCCCTGGCTCTTATTGTATCTGTCAAGTTTTTTTGTTTTGTTTTTTTACATTTAATTAGATTCTTTTTTATACTTAGAGTCTGCTTGCATACCAGCATGTTTGTGTGAATGAGGAAAAGACAGATTGCAAACAGGTCCCACCAGTGGATGGGCAGATTAGCAGGAGGAGCCTCTCTATCTGGGGCGCAGCCACTATGAACGGAGCTTGACTAGATTTCAGCTCCCACTTGCCCTTTGGCTGGGTATCCACATGAACAACTGCACAACTATGAACAATTCTGCTCATAAAATCTAGCACTTATATTACCAGTAATGAGCACTTAAGCAATAGTTGTGTTTATTTCAGTCTTTGATAAGGTACCAAGAACTTTTTTGATTATAAAGAGAAAAACGCCATAAATCTTTTTTTCCCCCCAAAAGTACAAAGTCATCTCTACAATATAGTCTCTATATCACTGGCCAAATAAAAGCAGGAAAGCGCAGGAGAGAGGAGGCAGCAATTAGATAATTTAGTGAGTAGGGCTGTCGTTGAAATTATAGACACAACGGAACCAACTTTTAATGGTTATACTCTTTTTTGGCCTGAGCAGGTTATGGAGTAAGAGTCCAATTTTTTTCAAAAGCTGTCCTCATGCTCACACAAGCTTGTTTTCATACATCTCATTTAATTTCATGTTTTTCTTGGCTGCTACGTCAAAGTTTTAACATTTCACACGATGGTGTAGTGCCAAGATGCGATTCTACGCGTTGGTGTGCGCCGAGTGCGGAGCAGCTGCGCGGTCCCGTCACAGACGCTGAAGAAAGACTGCATCCTTTGGCTGGATTTCCTAAGCTCCTGGAATTTAACATCTTAGCCGGTAGCCCGGGGCAAGGCATCCATGTTATTACATTACTCTTCACTATCAAGAATTTTAAAAACACCACCTCTTCTGAAGTTGCGTCAGTGTTCTCATTCTGCCTTACGCAGGTTTGCATTTGCAGAAAGCGCGACAGGAAATCAGGTGCTGTTGCTCCGCTTCTTGCCATCTGTTGTGCAGTTATTTTTAGTTCCCTCCTTCATTAATCACCATGATTGTGAGGGGAAATGGACTGCAGGGCTGCTCGACAGCGTTTATACAGCCAGCGACTTCTGAATCAGCCTTTCCTTTCTTCATTTGAGACACCACACTGGGTTCTGCCTGGCAGGTTTATTTTAGTGGAGAAAATATTTGATATGTTGGTGTCAGATGAAATAATTTATCATGACCATGGTGAACAGGCATGGACTGATAAGTTTGAATATAGCTCAGAGAACTAAGAACAATTCAATTTACTTGGATTACCTTACTTACCAGTGCATATGCCTGCCATTTCTGGGCGAAACGTGGAAATTTCCTGGCAACTACTATCCCTTTTGTGAAAATATTAACTAGCAAAATAAGTAGTGTTAGAAAATGTATGCGATGTAGCAACTGTTTTGAATAGATTAAAATTATACAGTATTTTCTGAGGAGAGAACAAATAATATTTAGAGTTCAAAAGTGTAAACTATTTTGCTATCCCTTAATGAGCCCTGAAACACTTCTTTTTCTTTTTCTGATGTGGTGAATTTATGGACATTGACTTTGAATAAAGACACTTGAAAATTAACAGGGAAGTGTAAATTTGCATGATCAGCTTCATGGTGGACAAATCTCCACAAGGATGTGTATTGATCGGGTCATGTTCTTTTACTATTCCTGGATGTCCATGGATCTTCCTTACCATCGGCATTGCTACCATCATGCAAATCCCTTATTAATCATAATTCATAGCAGTTTTCTCTCTGTTGGTCATTGACATAATTTGGTGTATATATTAGAAATGCCCATGGGGACTTACATTTGAGATAAAATTGTGAATGTCAGGCCATTGTTTATACTTGGACTGATAAGTACTACTTTATTTCAAAGTCTACTGCTGACAGTCTTTATTCATAAGCAGTAAATTCTTCTCAGATTCATTCAAAAAATTTGCTGTTGCTTGGAGAGGCAGTATTTAGGCCATATCGAGGCAGTGTACAGAATTAGTACCATATTTTTTCTGCCGAAACCATGTATTCCATTCATATCTTGATGGACATTTGGTATGTTTTCAGTTTTAAAAATGTTATTTTTAGCCTGTGTGATTATTACTTTGATAAAAATAAAATAAAAAATAAAATATTTTTCTATTAAAATAAGATCAGCTGACATTTATTTGATGCTTGATATGTGCTAAGCACTTTGGAAAATATTTTACATAAATTATTTTTTATTTTTTTTTAAACAAAATTTTATTTCTGTCTTACATAGAAGTCCAGAAGTAGGAGTCAAAGGCAATTTTAGAAGCACCACAGCCAGCAGGAAGTCCATATCTGTCTATGTGGGTTCTCTACAATCCATCATAGCATGCTGCCTCATGCTCCAATATAGCTGCCTGTGCTCTAGACATCACATCTACAATCTAGCCCCCAGAAAGGAGGAAGAGATGAGAAAAGGAATGTTTCTGTACTTTAAAGACATTTCCTGAAGTCATGTATGACATTCTTGCTAATCACAACTGATGGCACAAATTATATAGTTTAATTTCACCACATCCTATGAGATAGATACTATTATTTTATGGATTTTACATATGAGGAAGCCGAGTTACAGGTAAGTTAAGAAACTAGGCCAAGTGACATATACTCTGAATGGCACTTGCCTAGTCTGTGATTTTAACTGTGGGTCAATCATACCAGAGAATGAAGAGAGGCTGGCTGTTTCAACACTAGAATAGAGCACTTTAGGGTATGCAAATTGTTCTTGAATTTGAATAATTCATTAGGAAAATAAACAAAACTCATTTCTAATTTGGTGTTATTTGTGTTTAGGAGCTTCCAAGAACAAGTACTGAAGCAGACAACATTTAAATGTTTCAGTGCTCAAACAGTACAACAGAGACCTTCCACTGAAATATCCCTATCTTTTCTCTTCCACAATTTTAGCCTTGTAAGATCATTTCAGCAGATTAGCTTTTTGAAAGTTAATAATAGTACATAATTATTAGCATCTTCATTGAATGCTTTGCTTATTTAACTGCAGTTTTCTCTGCATGACTACTCAGTGTACCAAACTATTTTGCTGTTCACATTCCCTTTTTCAATTACAATTTGCATGATTATCTTTTGAATGTGGAATATCTACTTGTTGCCGAGTAGTTTCATTTTTACTAAAATAGCTAGGGTCTTAGTACAGGTGTATTTGAGAATATCTCATTATTTGTTTTAAAACAGCGTTAATTTTTCTTATTTTTAGTTTTGCTACTTAGAACACTATGCTAATAAATTGAATCTATTGCTATCTCAGTGTTTTTGTGTTTCTTCAGAGTTAATGTTAAACTATATATAATGTGCCACTTAGTGGCTATTCCCTAGAGAACCCAATTTCTAACACTGCTGTGTGCGGAAAAGGAAACTTTGGAAGGATAGTGCTAATGGAAAGATAAAATAGGGAAATTTGTCTACTAGCTTTAAATTTAGTTGATTATTAGTAAAATAGTTAAAATTACTAACAAAGAGTTTGGGGAACTGCCTTCCTAAACCTGTTGAGAGTTTACTATATGGCAGATGTTTTATTAAGTGATTTATAAGCATAATATAATTTAATTCCTGCAGTAACTTATGAGACACGTACTATTATTTTTCAGATCAAAATCTGAGGCTTATTTACCCTAAGTAACTTTCCCAAAGCCCCAAAGCAAACAAGCAGACCTTAACTCATTCTCTTTCACTGGATCTCACCTCCCTGGGAAGCTGGCCCCAACCACCGTTACTTGGGGCAGGGCCTCCCCAGATACCCTGTGTTCACATGATATCATCCATCTCAACTTGTTTGAGCATTTATTTGACCAATATATGATCTATTAGTGTATGGACCATGTACATATCTGCAAACTCTAGCATGATGTCTCACAGGTAACAAGCTTTTCATAATTATTTGTGAAATAAAGGAATGAAGTGGAAAAGGCACTATTTGCTATCAGGAAATCTGTTTCATAACTCTTGCTCTTTACCACAATGCTATAGCATGGTTATATTTGAGAATGACAGTGAATTAAATGGGTAAGTCACGATAGTATGCATGTGAATTACAGGTTTTATTGAGTTTGAATAATTGCTTCCGGACTGCCTCATACAGATTGAGAGAAAGCAGACCTAAACTCACCTTCTCGAGTTATAATCAAATGGGAAATTTGCTACTCAATAACCCAAAGTTTTAAGAAGCAAAATTAGTCATCTTTAAGATAATCTGTTTTAATTATCCACATCACATTTCTGAGATAATTATGTTTTCTTTATCTATGTTGTTAAAACATAATGTAGAAATATCTGGCTAAGGGCACAGAAAGGAGTCTAAGTTGATAATAAATACTCCTGAATTAAGTATAGAAAGAATTTCACAATTTACCTTGTGATTAAATTCTTTTGTAAATTTGTTTTTTAAAATATAATAAATTTAGAGTCAGGTAGACTTGAAATTTATTCATCTTAGTAGTCACTGACTCTATTCCACTTTATTAGAATATAAAGTTATATGCTTTTCAAATCATGTTTCAATAGCTTGATTCCATTGGCTCATTTCTATGTATTACAAATCAAAATAGTTATAATCAACATTAACAACAGTTTGAAATAAGTTATGAGACAACTGTATTTTATGTTTTTATATTCCAGTGCTTTAAATTGAAAAATTTTATGTTCAAAGGAAATCATTTTATGCACAGTTGGGAGTAAAACTGTTTTTGTTCACTGATAAAACTTCCTCTGAAAAAGCACTGAAATAAGAAACATATTTTCCTGCAAGGCATGAAATAACATTATCATTTCTCATTTATTGAATACAAACAATGAAAATATGCCTTGAAAGAAATCTTCATACTTATAGAACAAAACATATCTGGTTAGGACCCACAGTTTTTTATCCATAAAATAGCAAGACAAGTTATATAAAGAAGTGTAATATTATATCTCCCATTTTAATTACTCTACCTTTACATGTGTCTGACTTCTAGTGTTTTTGTTTCATTACTTTTACAGTAAAAGAGTTCCTACCCAGAATTCAAGTCTGTAGCAACATCATTTTTCGGAATTCCACTGAGATTCTAAACATTAACAAAAAAGATCTTTGGTAGCCATATTAGATGCTCCAAATTCCATGTACCCGAAGTTCATGTACTTTGTAGGAGGAATATTTGAGGCATGCCCTAGTGTCTTATTTATGAACATTTTAACCTTATGTTTAATAAGTTGGTTATTTATTATATTTTCCAAGGTAACAAAAAATTAGAAATAATAGAAGTTGACATGACAGCTGCCATAGCCAGGCACACTGAAAGCGGTGATGACAGATCTGAGAAGCAGTATAAGGAAATGAAAATCAAAACAAAAGTCAGGACTAATCCTCTTACCAAACCAAACAACAAAAACAAAATAAACAGTAGCAACAAACTGAACCACAGAAGAGTAATGTAGGATCATTAGTTCGGGAACAAACCTCTGTGTTTTAATTATTATATTAATAGTTCCTGTAAGTATTTTACTATAATAACTGATGTTTATGATAATGACACAAAGTGGTGTTAAGCATGATTTAACTAAAGCTAAAATGAATTAAATACATTCCAATTGTTTTACCAAATTAATTACTAAAATATTTGCAAAAAAGGGTTAACTGGGAATTCCAGAATTCTTAATAGGCCAAAATGTATTTTACATTGACTTCCTACCATCATGAAATCACCTTACAGTGAATATTAATATGATACTTGAGGGGGAACCAAAATAGAACAGGAACCATCATTTATTGAGTGTCTATCCTAGGTTAGGTACTCTGCTAGATTTAAACAAGCTACTTTATATAATAAAAACATTTTTTTCCCAAATTTGTCCAGGAAATTTGTACAGGAAATTTTCAAAAGACAATTAGAAGGTAAACTGCTGCCACATGTAATGAAATATACTGTAAAGGGTCTTGAACAGTGAGGCATTCCAGGAGCTCCAGAGAGAGGAGTTGATTATGTGAAACTGATTAGAATATCCAATCTGAGCAACCATGGCAAGCTCATGTGGGATCCGAGCTGGAATAATTTGCAAGAAAATATTTAATCTGTGAAGGAAGGAACAAGTCTTTGATGAAACATAAATGAATATTATATAATTGTTGAGCTAAGCTGTCATTAAACATCCAGCTAATTTATAATCTTGGGGCTGGGGAAATCTTCCACAATGTAGTTAGCGTGGAAGCCATTTTCATCCCAAGAGCACTGTTTCTGTGTTGGGCAAGTGCCTTTTTGATACATGAATTGACTAATTCATCCCAAACTTTTGCTAATGGAAAATTGTTTCATTGAATGTTACTAAGTATAATGATAGAGCAATAAAGTCTTCCTGTGTGTGTGTGTGTGTGTGTGTGTGTGTGTGTATACACACACATACATGTACACAATTATATATGTGAAACTCAGATTTTTTGTTTATTCTTTCTTGGTTTGGTTTAGTTTATTGCAGAATTTCTTAGAGATTATACTATGCTATTGTATACAATAATAACACACGGTGATGAAAAGAAAATAATAATAACTACTATTATTGAGCTTTTTCTATGTATCAAGTGCTTTGCTAAGCACTTTAAATTCATTATTTCATTTTGCCCATATTACAAGGGGTAAAAATTTTATTTCCATTTTACAAATAAAGAAACATAAGAATAGAGAGATTAAATAGTTTTTCCGAAGTCATGGAATTGGATGGGGTGGAGTCTGCAATCTGACTCC
>RJWJ010002220.1:0-105918 GCA_004363605.1 Indri indri
TGGGAGGCCGAGGTGGGCGGATCGTTCTGAGCTCAGGAGTTCGAGACCAGCCTGAGCAAGAGCGAGACCCCGCCTCTACCAAAAATAGAAAGAAAATTAATTGGACAGCTAAAAATATATATATAGAAAAAATTAGCCGGGCATGGTGGCACATGCCTGTAGTCCCAGCTACTCGGGAGGCTGAGACAGTAGGATTGCTCGAGCCCAGGAGTTTGAGGTTGCTGTGAGCTAGGCTGACGCCACGGCACTCGCCCCAGGCAACAGAGTGAGACTCTGTCTCAAAAAAAAAAAAAAAAAGAAATCTATTTTGTTTTCCTTAGCGTGAAATTTTGACAAGCCCACTTCTGGTTACCACATACATCTGAGTCTTTGTTTTATAGCTGTGCAGTACAATCAAGAAGAAATGGAAAAAGATCCAGAGTTGGATGATGAGCTTCGTCATTTTTATGCAAGATCTTTATCACCTGAAGGACCTGCTACTTCATCTTTAACCACTGGTGCCTCAACTTAATACTTTTTAAATTCATCTGTTTGTGTTGGAATTGGGAGACAAGGTATATTAAGTGAAATACAGAGTTTTCTTTTTCGTTCCTTGTGGTTGATAAAATGGGAAGACTGTAATGGCAACCTGCTTTCGAGGTGTGAGATTTGAAGGAAATCAGACCTTTTCCTTGATTTTTTTAACACAATATCATTAGCAGGATTCCAGTCTTTCCCTGCCCACTTTTTAATTTACTTTTTTAAATGAGCTGTTAGCTGTGAGTTAGTAGCCATTTCTTCGAAAATCCAAGAGCTGAGCCAGAACAAACAGCAGCCGAAAGTGATGAAGACACCAATTTGAAAAATTTGGATTTATGGTTTATAGCAGTGTCGACCTGTTTATTGAGACAAAAGCAAAGCAAAGCCAAACCAATGAGACTTTTGATTTAATTTTAAGAATTTAGATTTTTTTCAAATATTGCCTATAGAATTATGTAGAAAAACAACTACATTTTATGTTTATAAATGTTCACAATTTTCACTGCAGAGCATTTAGTATATATTCTAATTACTGTCAGTCATGCTCCTAATGATGAATGCTAAGTACCAGCTTGGCTGTCAGCCAGCCCAGGACAGTATACTTCTGCCTATGTGTTCACCCTTCTGGTTGCCCTCAAAGCTCTGCATGACTATGTAAACAAGTTTTGTTTTGTTTATAATTTGTTTATAATCTATTATAAACAATAGATTTGACTTTTGCTGTGCAGATTTACTTACCTTATTTTATCTTTTGTAATAATATCTTTCCCAAGCCTTTTCAGATGTATGAATATATACCTCAGAGTGTTAAACTATTTATTTTACATTTCTTATAATTTATTTTACACGTTTCTTATAATTTGTTCCTCCATGGAATTTTTAAATGAATAATGATTTATTTTCCATGTGATTTTAAAATTATGACTTGTCCAAGTGATTTGAAAATTGAGAGAGAAAAAATAAAATTGCATCTTCTCTTTGCTATCTGCCATAAATCATATTTGACATGTTATTTCTGTTCAATTTTAGTCCATTTTACATGTGCATTTTTAGTGATGTCACAATAGGTGTCATTTAATTCAATCCTTCTCCTCACTTTAGATTCCCTATATATGGGGTGTGACGCACATATATAGCCTGTGCCATCCTGCATTTGTTTTGTACCATGTTGCTTTGCCTACTTTGCTGTCCACTCTGACCCTTCAGTTGTTAAAGTGATTTGGATTTGCTTTACTTTTGAATTTACTCTTTTTGTTCTTGGTGTTACTGCTTTCTAAATGTTTCCTTCTGAGAGTAGTGATGTATAGATGATTTCCTTTTTAAAACGTATTTACCAGCTGGGCATGGTGGCTCATGCCTATAATCCCAGGACTTGGGGAGCCTGAGAGAGGACAATCACTTTAGGCCAGAAGTTTGAGACCAACCTGGGCAACATGGTGAGACCCCATTTCTGCAAAAAATACAAAAATTAGCCAGGCATGGTGGGGGTGTCTGTAGTTCCAGCTACTCAGGAGGCTGAGAGAGGAGGATCGCTTGAGCCTGGAAGTTTGAGGTTGCAGTGAGCTGTGGTGATGCCATGTACTCTAGCCTGGGCAACAGACTAAGACCCCATCTCAAAAAAACAAAAAACAGGCCAGGCGTGGTGGCTCATTCCTGTAATCCTAGGACTCTGGGAGGCTGAGGTGGGAGGATCACTTGAGGTCAGGAGTTCAAGACCAGCCTGAGCAAGAGTGAGAACTTGTCTCTACTAATAATAGAAAAAATTAGCCAGGTGTGGTGCCATGCACCTGTAGTCCCAGCTACTCAGGAGGCTGAGGCAGGAGGATCACCTGAGCCCAGGAGTTTGAGGTTGCTATGAGGTAGGCTGATACCACGGCACTCTAGCCCAGGTGATGGAGGAGACTCTGTCTCAAAAAAATAAATAAATACATAAATAAACCAAACGTATTTACTATGTCCTTTAATGTTTTAAACATTTTTATGATAGCATGTATTGAAGCATTTTTGTCAAACATAACCATTTAAAACCTCTATCATCTTTGTGTAGAGATTCTTGTTGTTCTAAAGCATTAAGTAATATATATCTTAGAATTTGCATCTTAATTTTTTTCTGACTAAATCTCAGTTCTAATCCCATATGCATTTCTTATTTCTCTTGATATGTGTGTGTTTATTCTCTTTGATGTTCATAGTATATTTCATTGAGATTCAAGGTTGATTTTGGGGGAAAGAAAAGCACCTTTGCAAAAACGTCAGTTTTTAAAAGAGCTAGTTAGGCAAGCACTCATTCCTGGAGTGGTTTCTGAGCACTGTGGGGAGTGCTTCTAGCCCCAGAAGAGAATTTCTGACTCATGGGGTGGGTCCCAGACTCCTCACTCCTTCCCTTTGATAGAGTGAGTCAGCTTATGGGGCAAATGCATAGCAATCAGATACCGATTAATGTCCCTCGTTCAGTTCTTTGACTTTTTTGTACTCTCTTTAAATAATAATAGCTTAAAAAGTAAGCAGAAGCCCATCTGTAGTACTTCATACATCCCAGCAAACATTATCCCTCTTATAGTTACTACAGGAAAACGTATTTTTGGTACAGAAAGATGAGGACATGAATTCGGCAATCTCTGATAGAAGAAAAGTAACACAGTTTTTTGTTTCTTCATTACTTTTGCATGGATAATCTGAGTTTTAATCAAGTGTTTTCCTCTCTGTGCACTCTTCCATTTTTCCACTTTTTTATTGACTTTTCCACTATTAAATTTCTAATGCACCTCCTTAATCATCAGAGAAAACTTTGATGTAGGATTGTCATAGCAGCACCATGTTCAGTCTTAAGTTTCATAGCCACCAGCTTCATGGGACTTTAAGGCCTTTCAAATAAATTCTTGCCTTCTTTCACGACCCAGCACTAGTCATCTTTTTTCTAAGGGAATCTGTTGTATTACTAATTAAGACTAGGTGACTTTATTAAAACAGAGTCTTTTCTAAAAGATTTATAGAAAAGATAAAACAAGCTAAATATTTTAAGGACAACAATTTGAAGTCAGTCAATGCCCAGAAAGATTGTTTCATTCTTATATGATGGTTCTGGTGACTTCCTGACAGTTCTGTCTGAGCCACTTTGTCCAGTTTCAGGGCCTAAGAATGTGAGAGCTCTGGAGGCTGAAGGTGGAAGGAGCCTCTTTTCAGTGGAAGCTTTTCCTGTTCCTGAAGCTGTTGTTGCAGAATCTATTAGGACATACGAAAGTTGTAAGCCTTTGCAACTTTAAAAGTAGTATCTGTGTGGGAAATGCTGTGTACCAATTTGTATAGGCTTTAATCGAAAGATCATATTTTTGCATGAAATATGTGTGTTTATGTGTAAGCTTGTGCCTAAAGTAGGTCTGGATGGAAGACCTTTCAGTATCTTCTGAAAAGATTGTCTTCTGGAATTAAAACATGAAAAAATTTTTTTCCATTATTGCTTTTCCTTTTAAAGAAGAAAACCAATGCTGCATAATCCATATTTTTCCAATATTTATTGTGTTTTAAAGACCATTTAGGATGGGCACAGTGGCTCATGCCTGTAATCCTAGCATTCTGGGAGTCCAAAGCAGGAGGATCGCTTGAGCCCAGGAGTTTGAGGTTGCAGTGAGCTATGATGACACCATTGAGAGTCTGTATCAAAAAACAAAAACAACAAAAAGCCCCATTTAATAATGATGATTTATATATCCTATTTCAAAGTCAGGATTTTGAAGACATTTTATTTGTAATGCTAATTTTGGAGGGGAATTTTGAAAATTTTTCAGTTTAAATGTTGAATTAAAAATGTAACCTTTTATAAACATGTGGCTGAAAATGTTCTGTTAATTTTAAATTTTGGAAAAAATTTCAGCCTGAAGATTACTTAGATTTAATTCTTCTTGGCTTATTTAGATATTCGGACTATTTTTAAAACTACGGATAAATAACTGGATTTTAATTTGATGGAGAATCAGAAGAACACAGAGACTTTCTACAGTTTTTGTTATATTCGAATTCATTTTATGAATATATGTTGTAAAAATTCTTCCAGTGCAATATTTTTTGGAAAATATTATTCTACTCATTTGTATAGGTTAATTTTTAATTATATTAAATATAAAATCAGAAAAATATGTAATATTTGTTGTCATTTTCTGGAGAAAAAGACAAATTTGACAATGTTGGTATAATGGATTATTTGCAAAACGCTAACATTTGTGGTCCTAGAGCCTGAGGGCCTTGGAGATCATCTTCCAATGAAAGAACTTCTCCAGCATTCCTAGTAAGTGGTTATCCAGCTCCGCTTCAAGTCTTCCAGTGACAGCATTGTAGTGGAAAAATGGAAATCATGGTGGTTTCCAAGCTTCTCTGCAAATGGAAATCACCCAAGGGCTTAAAAAAAATAGATGCCTGAGTCCCATCTCTAGAGATTGTGATTTAATTCTTGTGGTGCGTGGTCTGGGCTTTGGAAGTTTTCCAGGTGATTCCAATGTGCAGACAAGTTTGGGAACAGCTGGCAAATCATGTGGAAAAGCCCATCAACCTTTTCAACATTAGAGAATCCGCTCTGGGGAGGAAACACAACTGATATTAGGAAGGTTTTATAAAGCATTTAGATGTCACTAGAGAAGATTTATGGTGTTTGTGTAATATATAGGAAATATTCCCATTTAAGTTCAAGAGCCATTTAATAATAAGAGATCACACAGAGTCCATGATGGTGGTATAGTGGAAAGTACTGGACTGGGAGTTAGGACTCCGGCTCTGTCACTCTCTGATTGTTTTTTTCTCCCTCTGGAGTCTAAAAGGAAAAGTCTAGAAGTCCTACTGTGAGGGTTCAAGTTTTTTTTTAACTTCTCAATTTTAAATAATTTCAGACTTACAAAAAAATTGGAAAAATAATACAAAGGATTCCCATATGTCCTTCACCTAGCTTCCCTAAATATTACCTTGTTGAGGCTATAAAACAAATTCTAAAGGCAGCAAGCTGGTGAATGTAAAGAGAAAGATTTACACTTCCTTTTTGTCTGTTGGGCTCCTTTCAGGTGTTGTGAAAAGGGAATCAAAGGGTGCCTGTCAACTAGTCAGCAAGGGAGGGAAAGAGAGCTGGGTGAGAGCTCATGATTGATCTTTAGCTGTTGTTGGGGAAATTGTGGGATTTTCGTGTTATTTCAGCAAGGCTGCCTCTTTCATGAATTAATCTGCAAATTTTGCCAGCTATCTACTACTGTGCTTTCTCTGGACTAAGATCCAATCCGAGATCACATGTTGCATTTGGTTGTGTCATTGGTTTGAAGAAAAAAAAACCTATCCCCAAAAGTTGCAACAATAGTACAAGGAATTCTAGTATGCCTTGCTCTTGCTCTCTCTCTCTCTCTCTGTACAATTCTTTTTACTGAAGCATTTCAGAATTAAGTTGCAGACATTGTAACCCTTTACTCTAAATATATGAGTGAACATCTCTTAAGAACAAGGACTTTCTTTTATAACTGTCATATAATTATCAAATTCACGATATTTAATGTTACAATGCTATTAATCTAACATGTGGTCCATATTTAAATTTTATCAATTATCTTAATTCTGTCCTTTATAATAGTTTTTTTTCACGATCTCAAGATTTAATCCAGGATCATGCTTTACATTTAGTTGTCATGTCTCTTTAATTTCCTTTAATCTGGAATAGTTCCTCAGTCTCTCTTTCTTGACATTGACTTTTTTTTTTTTTTAAAGAGTAGGGCCATTTGTTTTGTGGAATGGCCATTAATTTGCATTTGTTTAGAACAGTCTTTCTCAAAGTATGGTCTGTACCTGGTACAGGCCTATTGATGGCTGTTCCCCACCAGTGAGGAGGCCAACACAGAAATCAAGATTACTTATGCCATTGAAAACTTTTATAGCATTTTAGAGATAATTTTATGTCTTTTGAATCTAAGAATAAAAATTGGGGGCCTCTGTTTTTATGTCTTTTTTTTTTTTTTTCTGAGACAGAGTCTCACTCTTTCACCCCAGGTAGAGTGCAGTGGCATCATCATAGCTCACTGCAACTCAAACTCCTGGGCTAAAGCAGTCCTCCTGCCTTAGCCTCTGAAGAGCTGAGACTACAGGCGAGAGCCATGATGCCCAGCTAATATTTCTTTCTTTCTTTCTTCTTCTTTTTTTTTTCAGTAGAGATGGGATCTCCAACTCCTGAGCCTCAAGCAATCCACATGCCTCGGCCTCCCTGAGTGCTAGGATTACTCGCGTGAGCCACCATGCCTGGCCGTTTTTATCTTTTGATTTCATTTTTCTAATAATTCATTCTTACTGTATTTTACAAAGTGTCAGTTTTCAATGGGTGGGACTCTTTAAAAAGGGGTCCTTTATTACTACTTTGAACATTGATCTAAACTGAATTTTTTGAGGCTAAGGACTGTGCTTTATTTACCTCCGAATCCATTATATACCTAGATGGTGTTTGGCAGAGTTCAATAAATGGTTGCTGTGGGGTGACTTGAAATGGCTCATTCCTTTGTTAGAAAAGCTTTTTCTAGCTAAGCCAAAAATCTCTCTCTCCAACTTACTTTTGCCTTCAAGAACATCACATAGTATGTCTATTCACATACTTAGCTGTTAGCTTTTTGGAGATTTAGAGACTGGTACCATGTCTTAAACCCCCAGTCTACTCCAAGCAAAACTGGCTTAGTTCCTTTGCTCATTGGTAGTAATTAGAATAAGGTTTTCCTGAAAATGAGAATACCTTAAATATGAATGGTTTAATGACTTGGTTTCTGATGTTCCACAGGTCCAGAGATATCATTCTAGGGCTGGCAGGGAAGTTTCACAAGTCATCAAGGACCCTGCATCCCCCTATTTTGCTGTTCCTATTGCTGTGTTGATTATGGACAATGGGAATAGCACTGTATTCACTATCTTTACTGGACTGTATATATATTGCACTATAGTGCAAGGTGTCTGATCAAGCTCTAGCTTCTAGCCGCATTCCTGCCAGGAGAAGAGGGAAGGAGTAAAAAGAGCATGTCCTTCCCTTTAAGGACATAACCCACAAGTCACACAGAACATTTCCATTTATATTACATTTGGCCAGAACTTGGTCATATGGCCACATTTAGCTCCAGAGAGGCTAGGAAATGTAGCCTTTTATTTTGGAGATCCTTGTGCCCAGGAAAAAATGGGGCCTTTTTTAAGGAAGAGGAGAAAATAGACACTGGTTGACAAGTAGCAGTCTCTGCCATACTGTTCATATATGCATGTCCCTTCTTCACCATTCTGATTACTTGTTGGATGTTTCAATGTATTTCAATATGGTTCCAAAATTGCATGTGACATTCCAAAAGCAAGTTGGACATAATGAGTCTTTTTTTTTTTTTTTTCTTTTGAGACAGAGTCTTGCTCTGTTGCCCGGGCTAGAGTGAGTGCCATGGCGTCAGCCTAGCTCACAGCAACCTCAAACTCCTGGGCTCAAGCAATCCTTCTGCCTCAGCCTCCCAAGTAGCTGGGACTACAGGCATGTGCCACCATGCCCGGCTAATTTTTTCTACATCTATTTTTAGTTGTGCAGCTAATTTCTTTCTATTTTCAGTAGAGACGGGGGGTCTCCCTCTTGCTTAGGCTGGTCTCGAACTCCTGACCTTGAGCGATCCACCTGCCTCGGCCTTCCAGAGCGCTAGGATTACAGGTGTGAGCCAACAGGCCCGGCCCATAATGAGTCTTATACAAATGACCTCAATGTTAACCAGCATTTGAGTATCATATTTCAATGCTATGCAGCAATAAAGGACATACAAAAATCAGAGACTTCCATAAGTAACCCTGAGAATATATGTTCATTTGTTTGAGAAGCATTTGTGAAGCATCTGCTGTGTAATTTAGGGTTGGATGAAAAGTTGACAAAAGTATTAGAAGACACATTGTCTCGTATGTTTACATGAATTAAATAGATGTGAAATTGGTAAAAATGGAAACACATGTATATACCAGGTAATGAGTTTTTGATGTATCTTTAAATGCTAATGAAATATAAATGGAAAAACCTGCCAATTTTATCCTTTTTACTCTTGGTAATTTCTCCAGTTTTCTACAGGGTGATGTGGTATATGCCACAACTTTGTGAATCATTATTCTGGGGAAGTATAAGAATTCATTGTATACCCCCACTGGGGACTCTATTTAATGATGTCAGTAATACCAGCTGAGGACTTCTCCTCAGGAAAGGCTCCTTGGAGGAGGTAGAGATTGAGAAGAGGTGTAACTTAGGATTTTAGATTTCTATAGCTGGACCTAACCTTGCGGATCTCTACCTGTTAAAACTGTGGTGAAAAACAAACAAACAAACAAAACCTGTGGTCTGGAAAACTGACCTTCTGAAGGCCCCTCAGCTAGTTGGTGTCTGTGTGGCACTCTGCTCATTCTCCCACTTCTGTGCTCTTTCCGTTACACACGCTGCTTGTTCTCCTGCAGATAAGTGAGAATGTAAATATTTGCTTAGTTAGCAACACTAAATTCACCATACCTATGTAATATGTACCCATAGTAATAAAAAATATAAAAAAGTTTTAAAGAGTAAAAAAACAAATTCACTATACCAATAAGACTACTCTTTATTGGGGATTTGCTCCAAACTCTGCCTGATCCTGTAATCCTTACAACAGCCCTGCAAGGAAGATTTTACTCTCTCAGTTTTAGAGGAATGGAAACTGGCTGCAGATGTGAGGTACTTGCCCATTGTCCCATAATCGGCAGATGGCATAGCTGGCATTGGAGTCCAGGTTCTGCCTGTGCTTTTCTGTGCATTATACCCTTTTTAATGATGTCAGGGAAAAAAATGAAGTAGGACCAATGAGACAACTGGAATGCAGGATGCTGTGTATAGAGAGGTTTGCATTTATTTATTTATTAAAAATACTTAATTTTTTTTTTTTTGAGAGGTTTGCATTTATAACACACACACATTTACAATGCCACTTGGGTTCTGAACTTTGCAGTTAAATTGATTTTAAAACTGGCCTAGATGTGGTAGGTAGTGGATGAGCATTTTAGGGTTTGTTTCACGAGGTCACAAACCACTTCTTGGTTAATACAGAGATGAGAAATTAAGGGCCACCTTTCACACATTTCAGATGGTTAACTGAATCGTCCTGGAGATTTAATTTGGCTTTCGGTTTAAGTGAAGTTTATCATGTCTGTGGTAAGAGCCGAGCTCTAGCATTGGCTAACTGCGGTCCTCATCCTGGTCACAGCAGTGCCCCGTGCGAAGCTGATGCCAACCTCAATTTACTAAGCACTCTCCTTGCAGCCCCTGCACGAGAGCAGAATATGAGCTGCGGCAGCGGGAATCATGACAGGACAAGCATTCAGAAAGTTTCTTCTGCTTTTTGACCGAGTATGGGTTGAAAGGAGTGCCGCTGAACTGTAACCAAAGGAGGCATTGTGCTTCCCCAAAAATCTCGAGGCAAAGTCTTGCAACAGTAGTGGCTCTTGGATGGGCTCTAAAGAAAAGGGTGGGCAAGGCGAGGTGGCTCACGCCTGTAATCCTAGCACTCTGGGAGGCCCAGACATCACTTGACGTCAGGAGTTCAAGAGCAGCCTGAGCAAGAGTGAGACACCTGCCCACCCACCCCTGTCTCTACTAAAAATAGAAAAAAAATTAGCCGGCCATGGTGGCGCATGCCTGTAGTCCCAGCTACTCGGCAGGCTGAGGCAGGAGGATCACTTGAGCCCAGGAGTTTGAGGTTGCTGTGAGCTAGGTTGATGCCACGGCATTCTAGCCCAGGCAACAGAGTCAGACTCTGTCTCAAAAAATAAATAAATAAATAAAGTAAAATAAAGCAAAGGGTGGAGAGATTCAACCAGTTAGTGTGAAAGTTGGAGATAAAGTTCTCCCTGAATATGGAGGCACCAAAGTAGTTCTAGATGACAAGGAGTATTTCTTAGAGATGGTGACATTCTTGGAAAGTATGTAGACTTTTGATTCCATAAATCACTATTGAAATGGCATCAACATGAAACTCCCCAATTCCACTGAAGTTCTGAAATCTTTTATCATGTAAATAATTTTCATGTCTCTCTTTTATAATAAACTAATGATATCTAAACTACTGGGAAAAAAAATCTACTAAGCGTGCCGAGAGGATGACCTGAATCCGGGGCCAAGATGTAGCGACCCTGGGGGGCGGTGGGGAGCGCAGTGGGGGTCCGAGCGGGCTGCCCACCCACTGCCGGCTGTTGCGGGCACCACGTGGCTCCCCAGACCCTGATGGAGGTGTGGCTGGGCTGTCATGTCCCGTAAGTTTCTTCCTGTATGAACCCACTCCACTTTTCTCTGTTATAAAATGGTCTGATAATATGTGGCTCAGCTTGGTGGGTATATTAGTTTGCTTAGGCTGCCATAACAAAAGACCGCTGACTGGGTGGCTTAAACAACAGCTATTTATTTATTAATTACAGTTGTTTTTATTATCTTTTCTGGCTGCTCTGAGTTTAGATTGGGAAAGTAGCTGAACTTTCAGAGCGATGTGTTCATATTCAAGGAAGAAATCAAATTTCAGATTTGAGATTTCTGAGATTTCTCAGGGAACAGGGAGAGGTCATATGAACAGACAGTCAGAGGGGCGAAAAGAATGCAGTTGGCTCTTTCCTAAGTATTTGCTTCTCATTTCCCCAACTTCCCAGGAAGCCCTGAGCCACGGAGCTCGGCCCACCTCTTCCCGGTGCGTACCAGTTTCCTCAATGTCCCGGACCTCCTCACTCAACAGCCATTTATTTTCTCATAATTCTGGAGGCGAGAAGTCTGAGAACAAGGTGTCAGCAGGGTTGGTTGCTTCTGAGGCCTCTCTCTTTTGGCCGTCTTCTCCCTGTGTTCACAAGGTCTTTCCTCTGTACACATGTCTGTGTCTTAATTTTCTCCTATGAGGACACCCGTCATTGGATTAGGGCCCATCCCAATGACCTCATTTTAACTTAATTACCCCTTTAAAGACCTATCTCCAGATACAGTCACATTCACAGATACTGGGAATTTGCGGGGAGCACATGAATTTTAGGGGGACAAAATTCAGACCATAGCAGAAGAGCAGTATCTATGAGCCCTCCATAATTATACACAAGACTTTGAACGTTTCGTATACATTCATTTTGGGAGTGGGGAAGTACATTAGTTAGGATTCATTTCTTCTGCAACTGACAGCCTGGAAACAGTGGCTTTAAAAAAATTAATGGACTTTATTTTTTAGGGCAGTTTTAGATTTATAGAAAAATTGCGAAGATAGTACAGAGTTCCTATATCACTCTGACCCCTGATTTTTAAAAGATAAGGCAGTGTTACATACCTGTAATAAGTCCCTCATGGTTGTGGTGTATAATCCTTTTTATACATTATTGGATTAGATTTGCTAATATTTTATCGAGGATTTTTACATGGATTTTAATGAGAGATATTGGTCTGTAGTTATCTTTTCTCGTAATGTCTTTATGTGGTTTTGGTATTAGGGCAATACTGGGCTCATGGAATGAGGTAGAGTGTGTTGCCTCTGCTTCTACTTTCTGGAAGAAATTATAAAAAATTCATATCATTTTTTCCTTACATGTTTGGTAGAATTCACCAGTGAAAGCATCTGAGCCGGTGCTTTGTTTTTGAAGGTGATTTCTTTTTTTTTTTTTTAAGTAGTTATTGATTCAGTTTCTTTAATGGATGAATATAGCCCTATCCAAATTATCTGTTCCTTCTTCTGTGAGTTTTGGTAGTTTGTGTCTTTCAAGGAATTGGTCCATTTCATTTAAGTTATCAAATTTGTGGCCATTGAGTTGTTGATAGTATTCTTTTATTATCCTTTTAATGTCCACGGGATCACTAATCATCCCTTTTTCATTTCCGATATTAGTAATTAGTCTTCTCTCTTTTTCCTTGGTTAGCCTACCTAGAAGCTTGTCAATTTTATTCATCTTTTCAAAGAACCAGCTTTTGGTTTCCCTGATTTTCTCTATTGATTTCCTATTCAATTTCATCAATTTCTGGTCTAATTTTTGCTATTTCTTTTCTTTTACTTGCTTTAGGCTTAAATTTCTCTTCTTCCTCTAGCTTCCTAAGTTAGAAGCTTATTAAGATTGTTCATTTTAGCACATCTTTCCTCTTTTTACATGTTTTCTCTTTTCTATTCAATGCTATAAACTCCCCTGTCAGCATTGCTTTTGTTGCTTCCCACAAATTTTGATAAGTTGTATTTTCATTTTAATTTCATTTCATTCAAAATACTTAAAAATTTCTCTTGAGACTTCTTTGACTCATGTATTACTTAGAAGTGTATGGTTTATTTTCCAGGTAATTTGGGATTTTCCAGCTATCTTTCTGCTTATCGAAATCTGGTTTAATTTCCTTGTGGTCTGAGAACATACTTTGCATGATTTCTATTCTTTTAAATATGCTAAGATGTATTTTACAACCCAGAATGTGATCTGTGTTGGTAAATGTTCTGTATGAGCTTGAAAAGTATATGTATTCTGCTATTGTTGGATAAGGTATTCTATAAATGTCAATTAGATCCAGTTGACTAGTAGTGCTGTTCAGTTTAACTATATTCTCACTGCTTCTCTGCCTACTGGGTCTATCAGTTAAAGAGAAAGGGGTTGAAGCCTCCAGCTATAATAGTGGATTTGTCAGTTTCTTTGGCCATTCTGTCAGTTTTCTTCCGGTGGCTTCTTTCAAAATTTTCTCTCTTTGTCTTTCTAAAGTTTGAATATGATATGCCTAGGTGTGCAGATTTTTTGGTATTTATCCTGCTTGGTATTCTCTAAACTTCCTGGATCTGTAGTTTGGTATCTATCATAAATTTTGGAAAATTCTCAGCCATTATTTCTTCAAAATATTTCTTCTGCTCTTTTTTCTTCTGGTATTCCCATTACATGTATTTTACACATTTTTTAATTATCCCACAGTTCTTGGATATTCCGGGGTTTTTTTTGTTATTATAATTATTCTTTTTTCTCTTTGCATTTAAGTTTGGGAAACTTCTACTGATATCTTCAAGCTCACTGATTCTTTCCTTGTCAGTGTCAAGTCTACTGATGAACCCATCAGAGGCATTCTTCATTTCTTTTACAGTATTTTGAGTTCTAGCATTTCCTTTTGATTCTTTCTGAAGAGTTTCCATCTCTCTGCTTATATTACCCATCCGTTTCTGCATGGTATTTGCTTTTTCCATTACTGCTCTTAACATTTTATTTTTGAATTTAATTTTATTATTTATTTATTTATTTTTTTAGAGACAAAGTCTCACTCTGTCACCCAGGCTAGAGTGCAGTGACGTCAGCCTAGCTCACAGTAACCTCAGCCCAGTAACTCCTGGGCTCAAGCAATCCTCCTGCCTCAGCAATCCTGCTGCCCCGCCCAAGTAGCTGGGACAACAGACACACACCACCACATGGGGCTAATTTTTCTATTTTTAGTAAAGACGAGGTCTCACTCTTGCTCTGGGTGGTCTCAAATTCCTGAGCTCAAGGGATCCTCCCGCCTCGGCCTCCCAAAGTGCTAGGATCACATGTGTGAGCCACCGCACCCGGCCAATAGTGGCTTTCTAAAAGGCAGTTTATTTTTCTTTCACACTAATGTAGCTAGCCCAGGGTGGATATGTCAATTCTGTGATCATCTGGGAACGAGGATCCTTTTATGGTCATTCTGCCGTCTTCAGCATGTAGCTTCCACCTTGTGTTTAGAAATGGCTTCTCCATCTTCATTCATCATATGGTATTCCAGCCACTTCGCAGGAAGTATGCAGGGGTCAGGGAAATAAGGGTACAGTTAATTTCTTTAAGACACATTTTTTATTTAAGGACATGTTCTGCGAGTTGCTCATGCCATTTTGATTATATCCAGACCCACTAGACCTTAAGTTCACATGGCTATGCCAACCTGCAGTGGAGGTTCGGTGTTACAGCTTTAACCTGAATGTGTCCTGTCCAGCTAAAAATGCGTAGAATGGAAACTGGGCAGCAATTAGCAATCTCCACTACAACAGTGTCCCAAAGTGTTCCTCAGATTCTGAAAGGTGTCTATGACACAAAATAGCTTAAGAAACTCTGCTTTATAAAATCACAGTGTGTCAACACCCTGCTGGCACTGGCACCGACATACCCACAGTACTTAGCCTAAACAGACTCTCATTCAGTTCACGCTCATGTCCTGAAGGCTTTCCGGTGGGTCAGACATCGGGCTGATAATGAGGAGTTCCCAATCTGGTACTGTAGCAATTATTGCTGGGCATGGGTGCAGCAGGACCTATGCCTCAGAGTCCCCACCATTAAGCAGAGTAGGCATCCTGTGTTTTCTGTCTCGTCTGGCTGCAGGAACAGTGATGCCTAGGTGTGTAGGGGTGGGAGAGGGCAGTTAGTGTAAGATGTGAGGCTAAAAGGGTAGTTGGGTGCTGGGCCCAGCTCCGTATGACCTCTCTCCTCTGGCAGCTCACCTAGCTAGTGGACTATTTCTGGAGCAAGCCATGGTGAAGGGAAATGAAGACACGCGTATTATGTGTAAGTCAAGCGGATTCTACCCAGAAGCTATTAACATAACATGGGAAAAGTATACCCAAAAGGTTCCTCATCACCTAGAATTTTTAAGGGTGTTATCACTGGTCCCACCATCAAGAATGAGGATGGTACATTTAATGTCACTAGCTACTTGAACCTGCAGTCCTCCCTGGAAGACAGTGGGACCATCTACCAGTGTGTGGTAAGGCATACATCCTTGCTCACCCCCTTGAGGGTCAACTTCACCCAGACTGTGACAGGTAAGAGTCTTTCTGGACATTTTCCCTACTTTTCACCTTGGGGGGTGTAATACAAGACTTTGGTTCCCACGCAGTCTAGAGTCTTTGCTGGAGACTGATGGGGAAGGAGAGAAAGCTTGGACTGGAGCACCTAAGCTGGGGTCTGGCCTAGCTCGGCCTGAGTCAACAGTCCAGACGAGGTCCCTGCACCAGGGCAGATGGTCTGATAAGTGGAGAGTGGTGATAGTAGCTGTCAGGTGAGAACAGGGCTCCTTGTCAGCTCATGACAGCTTCAGGGTTGTGGATGGTCCATATGGCTTGGAGTAGGAAGCTTGCCAGCTGGTGGGGGAATGGGGACGGGATCCTGCCCATGTCCCCTGAGGATAAGGGGCTGTTAGGGGCCAGGGACTAGCCCTGCCAGCAGCCCGTCTAGTCAGGCTGCAGGTCTCCTGTAAACTGTTGGCCCGTAGAGGCCGAATCAGTAGTCCTGTCTTATGGGCCATGTCTCAAGATGGGCAGGCTACAGTATAGTGGTCCTGCAGATGCCCAGGGCTTTCCCTAGGCACACCAGGTCCTTGGGACAATGCAACACACTGCAGAACCCCTCCTACCAGTGGGGTGGAGCTTTTTGAGCTCATATCCTGGTTGCCTGGTCACGGCTCTGGTCTTGCCTGGGTATGACCCTACTGTTCAAAATTCCTGGGGCTGAAATGAGTAAGGAAGTCAGGGACTGACCAGGGCCCTTGGGGAATATGGTCAGGGTGTGCAGGGTAGGGCCTGGGATAGTTATGGAGGGAGAGAAGAATTGTTCTTGGAAGTGAGGATGAGGGGTGTGTGTGGGTGGTATGTTCAGGGGTGCAGGTGGGATGTGTGTGAGGTGTGGGGAGTATGAAATTGAAATGTGCTTTGTGTGTATGGCATGAGGGGTTTGTCTGGGTGGGATGCACATGAGTGATACAAGATGGTGTGCAGTATGGAAGCTTTGAAGGTGTGGGTGGCACATGTATATGATACGTGGTGTTCAATCTTCCTTATTTCTGGCAAGTGCTCCATGCAGTGTTTGAAGTATGGAGGTGTATGTGATGGGAATGGAGACGCTGAGACACGTGGCAGAGGGTTGGTGGTTAGGTCTCTGACAAGGAAAACGACACACAACCACGCAGATGCTAGCAGCAGTTGTGTGGTCTCTCTGGCCCTTGCCTATATGTTTCCTCTTAATGTTCTCTTTCTCTTTCTTTGTGCAGGATCTAAGAAGAGAAATGCCTTGTGGATTTTTTTTCCTACTTGTTTTGTACTGATTTTATTATCGTCAATGATTGTTTTGTCTTTTTGGAAAAGGTAAGGGCTCCAAAGCAAAGTTCAACCCTGTGTCTTAGAGTTAGCGCCAGGAGCTCAGGGATCATAGCCATTGGATGGTGCTGGAGTTCTCAGGAATGATGCTGAGGTATCATTAGTGTGGTATGTGTTTGTGGTGTGCGGCTTTTCCTGATGTTGCGTTGGGGAAAAACTTTGCCATCTGATCTCCATGTGGTGGTTTATGACTTTGGGGAGATGCACTGTAAAGCCTCCTCTGTTTCTCCCTACCGAACAAGTCTCACTGTGAGTTGAACCTGACCTTACTAGTTCAGACAGGCCTTTGAACTCTGTGCGGGCTGCATTGCTGTTCTCACACATACAGAAACTCTGGCGCAGAGAGTGGATTTCCTTCTATCAATTGCTCCTATTTTGTTTATACCTTAATGGAAGAACTTACCGCCAGATTTCACTGGTTTGACCAAGAATTTCTAACCCTCCCTCACTAGATAATTTCTAAATATCTAAACTAAAACATGTTTCCAAACATGTTTATCCCTGACTGTGACCCAAATAGCAAATAAAACAGCTCAAGCTTTAGGGGCCCAAGAGACCAATGTAAAAGTGTTGGTTAAAATGTTTCTAGATAATAAAATGGCCCTTAATTACTATGGGCCTGCCAAGGAAAAATCCAATACATCTCTTTGTAAATGCTGTAGGAAAGTGGAATAATCATTTAATCAAGAAAAAAGTCTCTTTATCTAAAGTTGCCCAACAGGATTCATGGGACTATTCCCCTGGTTGGATCTAGGCCAATGAGAAAACTGGATATAAAATGGGTTTTCAAATGTTTATTGTGATAATTATCATATTTCTTACCTTTCTCTGATATCCAGGTACTATTGTGATAACCCCAGTGTTAATGCTTTTTTTTTTTTTTTTTTTTTTTTGAGACCAGGTCTTGCTCTATTGCTCAGGCTGGAGTGGAGTGCATTGGCACAATCAAATAACCTCAAATTCCTGGGCTCAAGTTATCCTTCTACCTCAGCCTCCTGAGTAGCTACGACTACAGGTGCATACCACCATGCCCAGCTAACTTATTTTTTAAAGTATTTTGCAGAGACAGGGCCTCACTATATTGCTCAGGCTGGTCTTGAACTCCTGACCTCAAGCAGTCCTCCTGCCTCATCCTCCCAAAGTGCCAGGGATTATAGGCATGCGCCACCTGGCCTATTGATGCTTATTGGAAAAGAAAACAAAGCTGTTATGGTCAGCCTGGATCATGTGGTAGTTTGCAGAGAGGGCTCCAATCCTTCACCCTCCCATATGTCCATGTCCGTTGCCATATAACTTTGCAGTGCCCTCCAATCACGTGACTGGTTTCAGCCAACGCAATGAGACGGAAGTGAAGGCGTGCCAGTTCCAAACTAGGCCTCAAGAAGACTTGTGTGTTTCCATTTGCTTTCTCGTGTGCTTCTGATGTTACTGAGAGAAGGACATGTCCAGGCTGCTGGAGGATGAGAGACCCAGGCCATGTCATCCCTGTTGCTTTAGCAGAGGCCAGGCTGGGTTAGATGACACTCACTCAACTCTATGTGAGCCAACCTAACTGAGATCAGCAGTGCCAACAATGTGTGAAAAATACTTCTGTTATTTAAAATATTCCTATTTAATACTTAATGTTTAATATTTAAAATATTTTTTAAAAGCCAGTGTTTTAGACTACCTTGTTACATAGCAAAAGCTAACTAATTCAGCGCCTCAGGAAGCTGAGCCTTGACCAGAAGGGGTGAGGTAGCCACAGAGGCGCGCTCCTGAGAGCCGCTTCGAGAGAGAGCCTGCGTGAGGAGTGTACTCAGCCGACACTGCCCACTGCAGCCTCTCGGGGGTCTGCTCCCGTATGCGAGCTGATGCCACGCTCTCCCTGGACTGCCACCGACTGAGCACGGCTGGAGCTCTCTGTGGGGGTGGCCAAGACCGTTCAGGTTGCCCTCCTTGAAGTGGAACCATGGAATGATTTTGATTCTTCTACTTCCAAGGAAGATGGGAAACCAAGGACATAGTAGGGATTTAACAAAAAGAAATCAGAGTCTCTGTTAGAACCGTGTTATGTTTACTTCTCTCTGGATTAGCTTGACGTTACCCCCCTTTCCCCGATAATAATGCCATTATGGGAATCACTGGAATTGATCAAATAAAGATCAAATAAAAACCCAAAATTTGGTTTGCTTCAGCTTGGATGCTGATGGTTTGGGGAGGAGGAGTAAGGGAGATGTTTGTGCTATAAGGAATGATATCACTTCCTGAAGGGAAGGTACATAACTAACAGAAAAGGCTTAACTTGAGTCTGTAAGCTGAAGAAAGCTGCTAGGTAGTGCTTACCTGTGCTGCATACCTGTGAAAGTAATAAACTGTGGAGTTGCACGCACACTTTGTATCACCCGTTCCATTCATTGGCATCAATGCCCACAAGGGACCGAGGTCGGGGAAAGGCAGAAGTTCACACTTCTGGACCCAGGGTGGCCAGTCCAGGCAGCCTGCTCTTCATGTCACTCCAGAGTTGGGCCTACCCAGAGTAGAAGTAGAATATAGGTAGCACCGGCTTCCCTTCCCGTGCAGATAGACAACACCCTAAGCGGGTAGACCTGGCAAAGATACTGCCAATAACCTAGATTCAAGTGCAACAGAACCCGCTTCTGGCCCAGCTCTGATCAATCCCACTGTTCTTCCTTTCCCCAGCTCATTTCAAGCTAGAATCGATCTGCTGTTCTTCAGGCCTGCCCCAGTCTTGGCTCAACATGACTTTGATGTGCAGAATTCATGTCTTCTTTCCCAAAGTCTTCTGCACATCTTGGTACAACACAGAGTGTCTGACACCTGGGCCTGCGGAGACCTCAGAGGTCCCACCCAGGGAGCCCAGAGACTCGTGGGGAGGCTAAGGCTCTCTTCTTATGACAGCAAGCTCTCTGGGAAAGTTCTCCCCAAAGCAGGGTGTGGAGGAGGAGCTCAAATGCAAGACAGCTGGGAGGATGCCACCTGTGGAGAGGAAGTGAGTCCTGTAGAAGCTGGATGAGTCCTCTCCAGCAGACGGGCCAGAGGTGCACGTTAGTGGGTCTCAGCTGGGCCTCACGGTGAGACTGGCGACTGGCTGGAGATGCCAAATCCACAGGCGTTAGGCCCGGGCAGGTTCCAGTATGGCTAGTGGGCTAGTTTTTCCAGACTAGCACTGTTTCACTACGAAAAGAGGGTGGCCTGGCCTCCCTCCTCTGTTGAGCTAAGGACCGAGGCCCAGGACACGTCATACCACTGATGTGAGTTGGAGACAGGTGGGTGGCAGATGTGCCCCATCAGGCTTCATTGCCACCTGATTGGCTGGAAGAATAGCCTGGAAGGCAAGGACCCCCATCCTACAACAAGGGGGAAAGTGGAAGGCTCACCACGCATATGGGCCAGTGAAGTCCCTCTGACTCCGTGGGTGTTCCGGACACAATCTAGGGCCAGGCTGTCACTTAACACAGCTGAGCCTTCTGCCAGTCTCCAGGGAGGCCCAGGGGCGTCCCAAGTTACACTTTCCCTCTTGTTCTCAGTCCGGAGACAACTCTCTCCCTGTGGTGGATTTGACACTCGGCAAGGTGACACCCCACTGAAAGCTGGAGCTCAGGCCACTGGGACCGTGTGGCAGGGAGGAAGGGCAGGGCTTTGGCATCAGACAGATTCAGGTCCAAAGTCTGGGCCTGCCACCTACTAGCTGTGAGATCTTAACAAATTGCCTTCTGCTATAGACTAAATATTTGTGTCCCCTTAAAATCCACATGTTAAATTTTAATGCCCAACGTGATGGTTATTTGAAGGTGGGGCCTTTGGGAGGTGATTAGTTCATGAGGATAGATCCCTCATAAATGGGATAAATGCCCTTATAAAAGAGGCACCAGAAAGATCCTTCTCACCTTCTGCTACATGAGGTGAGGTAAGAAGAGTGTTATCTAAGAAGCAGACCCTCACCAGACACCGAACCTTTGGCACCTTGCCCTTGGACTTGCTGGCCTCCAGAACCATGAGAAATAAATTTCTGTTGTTTATAAGCCGCCCAGTCTACGGTGTTTTGTTCTGGAAGCCTGAACGGACTAAGACAGCTTCACTCCTGATCCTGTTTCCTCATCTACAAACGCGGAGGAGCAGTACTCTTACAGTACTATTGGGCCACAGTAACACATGGTACTTCGCTTCCCCTTTTCAGGGGCCTTGGAGTCGAGCCGGCCTCTGCACACGGGATGTGTACTAGCTCGGACTGCTTCCTCTGCTCTCATGTGAGCACTCGTGAATGCAGTCCTGGAGGCAGAAAGGCAGAAACGAAATTCTCACAGAAGTTCCTGCTGGGGTGAACGGAGCTCAGGGGAGCTTCCTTGTCCAGCTTAGGCCGTGCCTTAAAGAAAGGGTGCCCCCAGATGGAGGTAGCACCATCAGTGGGCAAGGACACCTGCGGTGGGGGCAAGGAGGGCTTGCCCCCTCTATGCTGCCCCTCAATACCTGGAGCTTTCCAGCTCCTCCCTGAGCTAAGCCTTAAGGCTGGGGGGCTCCCTTAGAGCTGGTGCAGAGCCTAGGACCAGTGCCCCTGATTTTCTGGGATCAAGTAGGTATTCTTATGGCCAGCAGGTGGCGCTGAGCCCTCAGTTCTGCCAGCTTCAGCACCACTGTCACCAGCAGTTTAAAGTCCATGAAAGGGTGGAGGAAGGTTACTCTGGATGGTGCAGGCAGGAGCTCCTCATTAGTGAATCTGGGCCCTCACCTTGGCCTCTAGGACAGCCACGCTGAGTCACAAGAGCCCGGCCCCTAGAACACTGGGCTGACCCCTTCACCCTCAACCAGAAATGAGTCAGCTCTGCAAGGAAGGGAACCAACACTGGGGGACTGGGTAGGTTCAGGGAGAGGGCAGCTTTCAGACCAGCGGTGGTCACTGCCTGGCCCCCTAGGCAGTGCCTGTGGGACAGCCTGGGACAGACCCTCACTGACCTAGCTAAAGCCCTGTCTGTAGGCCTCACACTGGAGCATACCCCCAGCTTGTCCTGTACACCATCCATCCATCCATCCTTCATTCATTTGTTCATTCATTCAGTACCTACTCAGTGTCAGGCACAATGCTGAGTCAGATATAGTCCCTGACCTCAAGAAGCCATGGCCTTGGGGATGGGGAGACAGACCCATAAACACAGATAAAAGGAGAATGCCCATAGTGCAGGGGAGGGAAGGGACCATCTTTTTCCAGAGAAATCAGGGAGGGCTTCAAGGAGGCATCATTTGGCCTAGAGTTTTATGGATTTCAACAGACAGAGATGAGGCCTGGGAAGTCCAGGCAAGGCAAAGCCTCGGAGGTAGGAAGCTCCATGTTACGTGCAAGGAGGGGACAGGATAGGAGGCAGCTGGGGAAGCAGGTGGGCGAGTGCAGAGTCCTGGCAAGAGAACAGCGGGCTGTAAGGCCGGAAAGGCAGCCTCAGCCTGAAATGGCGAGCTACGACGTCTCGCATCCATCGGGAGGTGGTGGGGAACTACGAAAGGTATTCCATGTGGGAGGGAAGGACCAGCGCTTCTAAGACCAGCCCGGAGGCTGCGTGGCAGATGAGCCTGTGGGGTGGGATGGGGGGCGACCTGGAGACAAGGAGACCAGGTACCAGGTGCTGCCACAGGCCCTGTAGTCATGGTCTGAGCCAGGAGGGGGCGCTGTGTAGACGGTAGGACGAGGCAGAGAAACGCATCCCTGAGGGGAAATTAAAAAGCATCTTCTCTCTGAAGGTTTGGTCAGTTTTCTCATCATGTGGCTGATTCAGCAGCAATCACAATAGTTGACATTTATTGAGCACTTGTAGACCAGGCACTTAAGCATTGTACATATGTTTTCACTTACTCCCACAACAATTCCATGAGGTAGGTACTATTAGTATCTTCATTTTATAGATGAGACACAGAGGGTTAAGTTACTTGACCAAAGTCATATAGCTAGAGCCAGGATTCAAACCCAGGCAGTTGGCTGGAGGGCTCATGCTCCAATCACTACACTAATGGCTACAGCATCCCCGCCCCCTCCCCAGCACCCCAGCCTTCCAGCGGATCCCTGGGAGTGGAGGCAGACCTGGGGCTACAAAGGCTGGTAGGTGCCCAGAGGTTGAGATGCTGGGCCACCTGAGGCAGGAGGAGAACGTCCCCCTGAGCTGCGGGAAGAGGAGCCAGCAGCAGGTCCCTTCCCTGGCCTCCCTGCTAGGGTCCGCAGCACCTCTTGAACGTGGGGTGGCAGCTGCCAGCCCCTGCCCTCCCTTTCCCCGAGCACACTCACTGCCTCCCCAGCAAGAACAGCCCGGAGTTTAGGTCGTGAAGCGGGGAGGCTTTATTGACGACGGAGAAGGCAGAATTCTGGGCAAGTACATGCAGCCCTGCTCCAAGAGTCCAGGCTGGGGACAAGCCCATCAGGACCAAGGGCTTCTTTGCCTCAAGGATCTCACTCACCCTCACCATCCTGAACTTTCCAACACTTCCTTTTCCAGCAACCCCAAAACACTCATCCCCAAGACCATCCTCTGGACAATGTAAGTAGCAGCCATCAGTGGAGAGCCAGGACCAGAGTTGGGTCTAAGGCCCATCATCGTGGTGGGCCTGGGACCCCTCTCCCCAGCCTCTGGGGACAGAATGGGAGGGCGCAGGCACAGCAGCCCCAGTCCAGGGAGCCGCCCTCGCTGCAGGAGGCTGGTGTTGGGGGCAAAGGGCAAGGGCATCTCCTCCCTGTGCCTGAGCAGGGCTCTGCAAAGCTGAACCTCTTCATGTCACCCTCCCGTGCTGCCTCCCCTCCCTGGCCTGAGCCTGCCCCGCGGACAAGGGCCTATCAGCCCCGGCCTGTGCCCATCTGTGTAGGCTTCACAGCTCCAGCCCTCCAGCTGGAACCTGCTCTTTTATCCACTGCCCTCCCTGGCTGGCCAGGCCCAACCCTTAGCCCAGAGCTTTTTCAGGGATCAAGCTGGGCTGGGGCCTGACCACAGACATTTCTTATGGTCACAGAAACAGGGCATCGGGCCTCCAACCTGGGGACTGTTCTTTCCCAGCCACCTGCCCGGCTTGTGGACAGTCGATCATGGGGACCCAGGACTGGCTGGGGACCCAGCTTTAGAGCCCAGCACCTCTCACAGCCTCCCCAGCCTTGGGTGAGGGGAGAGGGGCAAGCCAGTCCTGAGCTGGGGCTGGGAGGGGAGGGACAAAAATAACCCGGTACAGGCTCCTGCTGAGGCCAGAAATAGCGTAGTGACAAGTGCCTTGTAACACCCCAGGCGAGCAGCAGGGGGAAGCTGAGCTGAGGAGGGCCAGCCTCACAACAGGCCCAGGCCTGGCTGAGGGGCCGTCCACACCACATACCATACCACACTGCCCGTGTGCACACACGCATGTGGCAGGCCCAAAGGACTACGGCTCAGGACAGAGAATCCGGAGAGATGCTAAACCTGGGCTTGGCTTTGGCCACGGCCATGCTGCGCTTGCGCAGGGGCCCTCGGGCTGAGGCAAGGGTCAGGGCGTCCAGCAGGCTGCGGTCCTCATCGAGCTGGCGGGCCGTGCAGAGTGGCGTGGGCACTTTAATGGTGTTGCCAAACTTGGAATAGTCCACGGAATAGCGTCCATCCTCCTCAGCCACAATGGGGACAAAGCGCTGGCCCCACAGGATCTCGTCAGCCAGGTAGGAGGTGCGGGCCTGGGTGGTGATGCCTGTGGTTTCCACCACGCCTTCCAGGATGACGATAATTTCGAGGTCCTGGTGGTGGTGCAGGTCGCCGGGCGCCAGGTCGTAGAGCGGACTGTTGGCATCGATGACGTGGTAGATGATGAGGGGTGCCACCAGGAAGATGCTGTTGCCTCCCACGCCATTCTCCATGGGGATGTCCACCTGGTGGAGGGGCACCACCTCACCCTCAGGGCTGGTGGTCTTGCGCACCACCTGCATGTGGATGGTGGCGCTGATGATCATGCTCTTGCGGAGGTCGCCTACCCGCAGCATGAAGCAGAGGCGGCCGTGGCGCAGGGCGATAACGGCGTGCTTGCTGAAGATGAGGGTCTCGGCCCTCCGGTGGGCCTGGGCGGTCTTCATGAAGATGCAGCCCAGCATGATGGCGTTGATCATGAGCCCCACGATGTTCTGCACAATGAGCACCAGGATAGCCAGGGGGCACTCCTCGGTCACCATGCGTCCACCAAAACCAATGGTCACCTGGACCTCGATGGAAAAAAGGAAGGCAGATGAAAAGGAGTGGATGCTGGTGACACAGGGCTCCCCGGCGCCCTCAATGGGGGCCAGGTCGCCGTGGGCGAAGGCGATGAGCCACCAGGCCATGGCGAAGAGTAGCCAGCTGCAGAGGAAGGACATGGTGAAGATAAGCAGCGTGTGAGGCCACTTGAGGTCCACCAGCGTGGTGAACACGTCCTGCAGGAAGCGGCCCTGCTCCCGAATGTTCTTGTGGGCCACGTTGCAGTTGCCTTTCTTGGACACAAAGCGGGCCCTCCGCTCTCGGGCGCGGTACCTGGGCTCCGTGGGGTCCTCTGCCAGACGTGTCAGCACATACTCCTCAGGGATGATGCCCTTGCGGGACAGCATGGCTCCAGCGGCCCCCAGAGAGGGGCTTCCCCCATGGAGCGGCACCCCCTGACCTGGCCTAGGGCCTCACTGTGGCGTCCCCTCCTTGGACATACTCCCACTCTTGGGCCACCCTCAGCCTGTGCCGGCCTCACTTCTGAGATGCCGAGCCTCTCTCTCTCCTACACCTGGACCCTGCTTCACTTCTGTCAGCTTCACTTTTCACTCCGCCTGCCCATTGCCCTCTGAGCCCCCAACCCCACCTGCTCTCACCTGGTCCCCTCCCAGCTCTCCTCCACCAGCTGAGAGCCCCTGGACCCGGCTAAGACTCCCTCTCGCCACCCAGCCCTAACACCTCCGAACTTAACACCTCCGGATCTTTCCAACTAGCCAGACCTCATACAACCCCCACCGCGTCTCCCGCCTCACCCATTTCGGTCCCCGGCTCCCCTCCAAGCTCCACCTTCATGTCCTCATCGCCCCCAGTCTCTTCTGCAGGTATGCCCCCTATTTCCTACCCCACCCGTCCCGTAGCGCCCCCGCCGCTCTTCGGATCCCTCTCCGGCGCTCGTCCTCTCTGTCTCCTTGGGCTCCTGCGCTCTCCGGAGTCACCACCCCACCCGGCTCAACTCCGGACCCCCTCGGCCCCCGCGCGACCCGGCCGGGCTCGCTCCAGGTCGCGGCCTCCCGGCTCCCCGCAGCCGCCCGCGCCCCCGCGCCCCCGCACCCCCGCCCCGCGCTCCGTCCCCGCCCCGCCCGCTCGTCGCCGCTGCACCTGCTCCTGCTCCTCAAGCCGCAGCCGTCGCCTCCCCGCCCCCTCCCGCCGCCCGGGTGCTCGCGGCGAGCTCTGCTCGCGTTTCGTCGGTCCGTCTGCGGGTCCGCGGAGACCGACCTGTGCTGGGTGGGGGTAGAGGACCGCGGGCGGGGGGCGCCCGAGGAACGGAGCGGGGGCCGGGGACCGGAGACCGCCAGAGGGAGCCCGACCTATGCCTCAGCGGGAGAGGGGGCGGGGACAGGCGCAAGCCCCGCCCCTCGCCTCGCCCTACTCCCCCCCAACCCCCCACACCGCCTTCCTTCTCCGGACTCGCAAGTCTGGCCTTGGGAGTTTGTCAAATCTGATGGATCAAAAGAGGTTCCTTCTGCCCATGCCCTGTGAAATTGGGGTGCGGGGAGGGAGCTGTGACCCGCCTCTCCCCGCTCCCTCCCCCCGCCCAGTCTGGGGACCGCAGCCCCTGTCGCCCTGGCTCCCCTCCTCCAATATTCCCATCCGTATTTGGGTCAATATCCACCTCTAGCGCAGCGCTGCGTTTTGCCGGTTCCGGGGAAAGGCACCGAGGGGCAGCGCCACCAGTCCCAGGGCTGCGGGAAATTAGGTGGCCCGAGGACTTGTCAACTGACAACTTCTTTCCTTTGGAGGATGCTCTTCACCTTTTCTCAGTCCTGAATCGTTTGAGAATCTGATGAAAGCTTGGACTCCCTCACATTAAAAAAAAAAAAAAAAAAATCTCAGTAGGTGCAGGGGCACAGTTTAACGCCTACTACAGGGGATGCAGGATGCTGCAGCCCAGAACCCTGGGCCGTTCCATCTTCTCAATCATGACCATTCCTACTTTATCTATTTGTCTGTTTATTTAAGAGACAAGGTCTGGCTCTGTCGCACAGGCTGGAGTGTAGTGGCGCCATCACGGCTCACTGCAGCCTCGAATTCCTGGGCTCCAACGATCCTCCCGCCTTTGCTTCCTCAGTAGCTGGGACTACAGTCGCACCACCATGCCTGGCTAATTTATTTAAAAAAATTTTTAAAAGATGGGGTCTTGCTACGTTGCCGAGGCTGATCTTGAACTCCTGGGCTCATGTGATCCTCCCGCCTCAGCCTCCTAAAGTGCTGTGATTATGGGCATGAGCCACCATGCCTGGCTCATCACTGCTTTAAACAGGGTTTGAGCTGCTGGCACCTGCTTTACACTTCCTTACACCCATAGCCTGATTTTTTCCGCCTTAGGTGATGGGAGGTATCTAGGTCTGAGTAGGTGTATTAGGGCTGGCTTCGGTACTGGGGGACCCAGGCTCTTGGCCCAGACATGGTGCAGGCATCAGCCTAAGGTTGCCGTGTGGCTTGTCCCCTCAGTTCTCAAGTGGGAGGAAAAGTCTGCTAAGTCTTTTTTGGAAGAGCAATGACTCCGCCCCTTCTCTGGAGCTCAGATCCTCATGGAGGAACCGCTGACCTGTGTGTGACCATTTTTTGGAGTGGGGCTTTGAGGCAGAGGCTGGAAAGGTAGGGAGTGTGGGACTGTAGGCCATAGGGGGCGGGGCATGACTTTCATATTAGATTTTCTTTTCTCTCCCATACCCACCTGCAAGCTAAGTGAATACCACTACAAAGGGTGCGTGTGATCTTGGGCTGTATTTATAGAGGTGCAGTGCCGAGGGTGGGAAGGGTAAAATAGGATGAGCACAGTGGGGGGCAGAAGGAGATAGGGTTCCATGGGAAACCTCTGAGGCAGCTACAGCTGTTCAGCCATCAGAAAAGGAGCCTTGGGGACTCCCCCAGGGGCTTTGGGCACTATTGCAGAAACACCCGCGGTTGAAAGCGTAGTTTTGTGTGGCCCAAAGGACAGAACAGAGTGGAACAGAGGCAGGCTTTGATTTCACATATTCAAGAGTCAGTTCCCATAACGACAATGAGAGACGGCCCACCAAGACTGGCGGCTCATCAGGGATGTTATAGAGGGATTTAGGCCAGGATGGCCTTGGGCATCCCTGTGACAATTCTCTGTGGGCCCTGCCCTGCCCCCTGCTACTTCCTTTCAGTCCCTTGGGGTGGGATGGCTTTGGGGTAGTGTTAGCCATGTGGAGTCCTCTTTCTGGGGCTCCCTGTCTCTGCTCCTGGGAGACCACCAGTGGAGGAGCTGCTGCCCTCCCCGCCAGGGCATCTCAGAGCTGGAAGGCCAGGCCCTGACTCTAGGTGTGGCCCTGAGGCCTCAGCTGTTCCCTGCCCCACCCTCCTAGGGCGGTGAGTCCCACACCCAAAGGACTCAGTCTTCTGCTGTGCTCCATCCTGCACTTGCTCACGCTCATCTCTCCAGACACCGCACTTGGCAGGACCTTTCTTGCTCAAATCCCTTTTCCACTCCCCTTTTGTCCATAGGCTAATCTCACACTCCTTGTCCTGGCATTCGAGGCTCTTTGACTTGCTGCCCTCCCTGCTGCCCTCATCTCCCTCCCACCTCCCTGACCGGCCATCACTCCCTAGCTCCTGCTGCCCCACCCCCACCCAGCCCTTTTCTCTAACCCTCTGCCCATCCAACCCCTACCACTCCCGTGCCCAATTCAAATCCTGCCTTTCCCAGGCGGCCTGCCAGAGCTCACAGAGCCCTTACTTTCTGAGCTCCGTTGGCTCCTGAAACATCTAGGACCCCATTAGAGGGGTCTGTGCTGGGTCCCCCCCTCTAACGACTGGTGGGTTTTCCTTATGTTGTATATCTCTCACCCCCTTGCGGCCAAGAGGGATGCAGGCCCAACTCCTAGATCGACCCCCCAAGGCCTGGTACAGCCAGTGTTGCAGGTGCTTTATAAATGATAACAAAATGAGATGTAGGCCAGGCATGGTGGCTCATGCTTATAATCCCAGCACTTTGGGAGGCTGAGGCAGGAGGATAGCTTGAGCCCAGGAGTTTGACACCAGCCTGGGCAACATAGTGACACCCTGTCTCTACAAAAAAAAAAAAAAAAAAAAGCGATGTACATGAGTACCTGCCATTTCTTGGCTGAGTGCAGGTGTGCACTCTTGTTTTGTGATGCAGACAATATCAGAACAGTTGTTTTGGTCTCCCTGCTATCTGGGCCCCAGCATCTCCCAGCCACATCTGACTAATTTGTGGTACATGCCCTGTGCTTTCCCTCTGAAGGACCACCCTTCCCCCACTTCTGAATGCCCCTGTTTGGCGGATGGAGATGGGGACATGTGATCCAGGCCTAGCCAGTCAGTGTATTCTAGTTTTCTGACCACAACGATTGGGTGGGGATGAAGATGTGACCCAAGTTTGTCCCTTGAGATTTATTCCCAAGATTTTTGTTGGAACTATTGGGAAAGAGCATCTTTTCTTCCTCTTGGGTTGCCCTGGAGTAGGATGTAAGCTGGAGCTCCTAGTGGCCATCTGTCATCCGGGAGGGAGAGGAAAATGGATTCCAGAAATGGAGACACATCCCTGATGTCAAACACCTGGATCCGGCCATGCCTGAAGTAGGACACTTCCTGGCCTTTTCAGTCACATACTGCAATACATTCAAGTTTTTGTTTAAGCCACTGACAGTTGGGTTCCTGTCATTTCCAATGAAAATAATGCTAATCCAGGGTACCCAGCCTCCATAATTTAAATCTAAGAGTGAAAGTGAAAAGAAAGGAGACCAAGCTGTATGGAAATCTGTTACTTATCTGATGAGGTCACCACAGAAACTCTTGCTATGCACTGAATTGTGTCCCCTCAGATTCACAGGTTGAAGCCCTAACCCCCAATGTAACTGTATGTGGAGATAGAGCCTGTGAGGAGATAAAGTTCAGTGAGGTCATAGGGATGGGGCCCTAATCCAATACGACTGGTGTCCTTATAAGAAGAGAGACAGAGAGACAGATGCCAGGGATGCACGTGCACAAAGGAAGGGCCATGTGAGGACACAGCGAGAAAGTGGCTGTCGGCAAGCCAAGGAGAGAGGCTTCAGGAGAAACCAGTCTGCAGCACCTTGATCTTGGACTTCAGCCTCCAGAACTGTGAGAAATAAATTTCTGTTGTTAAAGCCACCCAGTCTGTGGTATTGTGCTGTGGCAGCCTGAGCTGACTAATACAGCCCCCTGTTCACAGATGAGGAAACATACTCTTGCCCACACTCACAGGTCTGCCCGATGCCAAAGGCAGGCTGGCTCTGCAGCACCCCCACTGTCCTCTGCCAGTCGCTGCCCCCAGACTCAGGGCCTCCCATAGGAAATCATCAATCTCTTTATTTACAAGTGATTTACAGTTAGAAAACCCAGGCAGGGGGTGGGGCAGGGTGGGCGTATGGGATGGCACTGGGGCTCTGGCTGGTTACTTGTCTGCACGGACGAAGGAGGCGAAGACGCTGTCCTTCTGGCTGAGCAGCGTGTCTGGCTTGTCGAACTCGAGGATGGCGCCGCGCTTGAGGACAATCACCAGGTCTGCACTCAGGATGGTGTGCACTCGATGCTGGGGGGCAGGAGGGGCTTGTCAGGGTGGTGGGAGGGAAAGGGGCCGGCAGCTGAGGGCATCCCTCCTGCAGCTTGGAGGAGGAGGAGGCATGTGGTCACAATGTCCTGTCTCTGCAGTGACTGCCCTTCCTGGGGTGGCTGTGACTCCAAGCCCTTCATCCACTAATACCACCCTTCTCCCCTGTCCAAGTCCCACCTCTGCCCCACCTCCAGGCTTCAAGACTCAGAGACCCCTTCTCCACCTCCCCACCTCCTATGGAGAAGTAACCCTGGCCTAGCTCACAGGGCCTTGGGACGGGGCAGACCGCGGAGTCTGGAGAAAGAGAGGGGAGGTCTGAGGGAAGTGCAGGTGCAAATAAATCCCCCCACACCCCAATTCCTGCAACCCAGGCTCCCTGCAAGCCCTCCAGACTCCTTGCCCCATAGGGCATCTCTCCTGTAGCACCAGGGGTCTCTCTTGATGACTAGAACCAGGTGAGCCCTCTCTCTATGGGTGTCCCCTGCACCCCAGCAATGGGCCCCTTACCGCGATGGTGACCACAGTGCGGTCTGCGAAGGCCGTCATCACCACCTTCTGGAGGATGTTCTCCTGCCGGGTCGGGGCAGCAGTTGTTGACTCACCTGCCCAATGGGTGGGTCTGGCCTGGTTTTCTTCGGATGTGGGGCCCGGTCCTAGCCCCACCCCCACCCTCTAGCTGGCCCTAGTCCCATGGGACTGACCAGGTTCCCAACCTGCTGGAGCTCAGTTCCGTGTCTCTGTGTGTTGTGAGTGTGTCTGTGTGCTGTGTGGTGGGTGATGGAGTGGAGACTACGCAGGTCTGTGCATGGCATGTGTGTGTGTGTGTATGAGTCTGTGCATGGCATGTGTGTGTGCATGTGTGGTGTGTGTGTGTGTGTGTGTGTGTGTATGAGGTCTGTGCATGGCATGTGTGTGTGCATGTGTGGTGTGTGTGTGTGTGTGTGTGTATGAGGTCTGTGCATGGCATGTGTGTGTGCATGTGTGGGGTGTGTGTGTGTGTGTGTGTCTGTATGAACATTCCCTAGGACCAAATGCAGTCAGGGTCCACCCCCCCTTTACCTTTTCTGCCACACACAGCCCCGAGGCAACGTGAGTGAGCCTCGGGGCTACTTTGTGCAAACTTCTCCCTAAGACCCCACTACAACCCTCTCCGAGCAAGACTGCCATCCCACGGATGTGCCCAGGACCGACCGTGGCCATGTCGATGGAAGCTGTGGCCTCGTCCATGATGAAGATGCTGGTCTTCCTCACGAAGGCCCGAGCCAGGCAGAACAGCTGCCTCTGGCCCTGGCTGAAATTCTCCCCGCCTTCCGTGATGATGGCATCTGAAAACGGCCCCGGAGACGGGCTGCGTTAATCCTGTGCTGTGAGTGGGGCTGGTGGCTGGCTTGGGGGGCTGTTGGGAAATGTGCGTATGGGGGCAAATATGTGGGTGTGTGTCCGGGAGCAGCGTGTGCAGGGCTGATGCACCCGATGCAACGACACAGAGGCCATCTGCGTGGACTGCAATGAGAAGGGCACCCTCGGAGGTGTGTGCTGCTGTGGCCCTGGCCAGTTCCGGGAGCAGTGTGTGCACTCAGCGTGGGTGCGTTGCATGCGTGTGGGCCTTGGTGGGGTGATTCATGGAAGCCAAGGCTTGGCCAGCCCCCAGGAGCTGCTGGAGCTGCTCCAGGAGCTGCGGCAAAGACACCAAGGCTCTGCCGACTGCTGGCCTGGGGACAGGGTCTTCCCAGTAGCCTCAATGAGTGAGCTGTGTTTGTGATTTCCGTCTGTCCTCTCCTCCCGCTGGGCAGAAGTGGATAAGTGGGGTATGGGGCAGGGCAGGGCTGAAAATACCCCTGTGGTACAAGGGACTTGCAATCTCTGTCTCACAGTGCCTCCTACTGTCCCATGAGGAGGGACCAGACCCTGAACTGACCAGTTGTGTGACCCGGGGCAAGTCACTTCACCCCTCTGGGCCACTGTACAGTGAGAGGTGGACTAAATGGTCTCTGGGGTCCTGCCAGACCCCAGACTCCAAAGGCAGGGCACACCTAAAGCATGGGTGTGAGGCTTCCCTCCCCCGCCCTTGAGCGCCCAAGCCCTGCTCGGCCAGGAGCAGTTACCGAGGCCTCCCGGCAGCGCCTTCACCACCAGCTTCAGCTGGGCTATCTCCAGGGCCTCCCACAGCGTGCTGTCCGAGCACTTCTTCTCCGGGTCCAGGTTAAATCTGGAGGTGGCACAGAAAGCCCCAGTAGGGAGGGGAGCAGCGTGCTACCTCCATCCCCAGGGGTCGCTCGGAGGCTGAGGCAGGCGAAGGGGACAGTGAGTGAGCACTGATCGGCTCAGGGGCCTGGCTGGGGGGAGAGCACTGAGGCGGTGGCAGTGGGTGGAGGACAGCATCTCAGACCCGTAGGTGGGGATCCCCTACCAGGGCCTGCCTGGTGGGAAGGAGAAGGGAATGAGGGGGCACTCCTATGTGTCCTGGTCCCTCTCCACCGACCCTGCGGCTGGGGCAGGCCTGGCGGGGTGGTGGGCTCACCGGATGGTGCCGCTGAAGAGGACGGGGTCCTGCAGGATGATGGAGAGGCGCGAGCGCAGGGTGTGCAGGGGCAGCTTGGCGATGTCAATGCCGTCGATGATGATGCGCCCTGCAGGGAGATGATGGCACAGGTGGGACAGCCCTAGGAGTCAAGGTGGTGCCGGGGACAGACCCAGCTGGGGTCACAGGTCCCAGTGAGGATGCAGAGCAAGGCAGTGACTGCTGGGCCTCCCCTGACGTCTGATCACACAGCAGGACTGTGCCCTGTGGGGACACATGGGGTGCCCACCATACAACTCACCTTCGAACATGTCCACCATGCGGAAGAAGGCGAGAGAGAAGGAGGACTTCCCGCTGCCTGTGCGGCCGCAGATCCCGATCTGGGAAGAGAGAAGCAGGCACGTCACTGGGGCTCCGGCTGCTGGGAGTAGCCTCTAGTGCTAGCTCTGGGGGTGCACACACATGTGGGAGGTCACAGTGTCTCTTCTTGGCCTGGTTTTCTGACCAGCTTCTCTCTTTTTTTTTTTTTTTTTTTGAGACAGAGTCTCACTCTGTTGCCTAGACTAGAGTGCTGTGGCATCAGCCTAGCTCACAGCAACCTCAGACTCCTGGGCTCAAGCAATCCTCCTGCCTCGGCCTCCTGAGTAGCTGGGACTACAGGTGCCCACCACCATGCCCAGGTAATCTTTTTTATTTTTAGTTTCCTGGCTAATTTTTTTTTTCTATTTTTTAGTAGAGACAGGGTCTCAGTCTTGCTCAGGCTGGTCTCAAACTCCTGACCTCAAGCAATCCTCCTGCCTCGGCCTCCCAGAGTACTAGGATTACAGGTATGAGCCACTGCCCCCGGCCAGTCCAGCTTCTCTTTGGCCACGCGGGTTTGGGCTTATTTCCTATGGCGGGTCCGCAGGAGGCTCACAAGGGGACTGGAAGGCAAGTGCAGGGCATAGATGTCCATTTGCTGGGGCCTTGGTGTGGGTCTGGGTGTGCTGGGTACTTGGCTGCAGGGGAGTTGGGGACACTGGTGTGTCTCTATGTGCATGAGTGTGGCAGGAGGACAAGGGGGCAGCTGAGTGTGGTGTGCAGGGCTCTGTCTGTGTGCCCCACCTTAAACTGGAGGAGCCATCTCTGACCCCATTGCCCTTGGGTACCAATAGAAATTATAATAAAGGACAACTACAGAGGCAGAGGCAGTGACATCGAAAGACAAGAGAGGCATGGACAGATGGGAGGAGACAGAGGAAGGCACAGAGGTACATCCCAAGGTCAGAGGTAGTGAGGTGGCCAGACAATGACAGAGTGAGAGACAGACCAAGAGACAGCAGGGGAGTGAGGGGGACATGAGGAGAGCTGGCCCAGAGCCCCAGGTGGGGGCTCTCTCCCCGAGAACAAGGATGGCCTCGCCCTGCACCCCAGGCCCATGCTCTGGAGCTCTGGGCAGTATCCTGGGGAGAGGCCCTGGCCATCTGCTGGGAGGGGGCCCTGACAAAGGCTCTCTAAGGCCCTGGGGAAGTCTGGGGTGTCCGTCTCCTTGGGGGATGAGCGAGGAGACAGGGCCTGAGGCAGCAGGAGGAGAAGGGGAGAGGGGAGAGGAAAGGTGGGCTGAACCCTGATGGGCCCAGGGCTGGGGATGAGGGTCTGAATGGGTGAGGCCTGGAGGGGCCCTGGAGGGCCCCAGGGTGACTCTGTGCAGCTGTCTAGCCCCCACCCTCCCGGCCCTGCTCAGCCCGTCCTGCAGAGTCGGGGCAGGTTGGGGCTGGCCTGACCTTCTGTCCGGGCGAGATGAGGGCGTTGACGTGCTTGAGCACGGGCTTCAGGGAGCTGTCGTAGCGCACGCTCAGGTTCTGGATCTGGATCTTCCCGCGGTCGGGCCAGTTCTTCGGGATCAGCGATGGTGCTGGGGGCCGGGCTGGGGCTCAGCCACTGGGCGTGCATCCAGGGATGCCACCCCATCCCCAGGCTCCCTCGTGGTCCCCAACCCAAACACACTCCTCCTCCGGGCCCTTTCCCCGGAGCCCTCTTCCTGCGGCCCTCACCCAGGAGCCCCTCGTAGCTCTCCGCCTCGGTTTCCAGGAGCCCGTGGATACGCTTCACAGCCCCCAGCTGCAGCTCCATGTCCGCCAGGTTCCTCACCATCCAGTTGAGGTAGTTGGAGACCTGCGGGAGCCAGGCACAGCCACTCCATGACCACCTGGTCCTGTCCTCGGCCACACGGCTCTTCCTACAGCTGGAGAGGGGGTGGGCCCCAGATGCCTCTTTTTTTTTAGAGAGAGAGACAGGGTCTTGCTCTGTCACCTGGCTAGAGTGCAGTGGTGTCATCCCAGCTCACTGTAACCTCGAACTCTTGGGCTCAAGCAATCCTCCTGCCTCAGCCTCCTGAGTAGCTGGGACTACAGGCATGTGCCACCACGCCTGGCTAAGTTTTTTTTTTAGAGATGGGGTCTTGCTATGTTGCCCAGACTGGACTTGAACTCTTGGGCTCAAGCTATCCTCCCACCTTGGCCTTCCAAAATGCTGGGATTACAGGTGTGAGCCACTGTGCCTGGCCCCCAGATGCCTTTTGCTGCCCATCGGTGGCCTGCTCAGAGTAGCCCTCCCAGGAGCCATGGGGAGCGTCACAAGGAATGTGGCTCCTCACCCACTGCTTGTGTGGGGTCTGGGCCCTGGGCCCTGTCTGTCAGCCCTCCTGCCCACAAGGTCCTTCTGGCATCAAACTCAAATGAGCTTGGGGTAAGGCCTGGGGGTGTCGCAGTCTCGGTTGGGGAAGGTGCCCCAGGATTCCCCACATGCTGGCGTCTGACCCTTCCCCGGCCCTAGCCCACTGCCACTCACCATGAGGGCGTAGGTGAGGCCCAGGCCCACCAGGCCGGCAGAGAGCTCCCTGTGCAGGGAGTTGGAGATGGAGGTCACGGCTGCGATGAGCACCACACAGGCCCCGATGTACTCCTGCCGAGGGAGAGGAGCCGGCCTGGGCACTTGGGGTTGAGCCTCAGGCGCCCCCAGCCCACCTCACTCCGTTTTGGGGCAGGGAGCAGCTCAGCCGAGCCTCCACCCCAGCCCCGCAACTCACGCGCACATCACCAGACACACATGAAGCCTGTGGGGGTTCCAGGAGCCACCATGTGCCCACATGCTATGGTCCCCCACGCCCCAGCCACCCGCACACACCTGCACACGCATGCCACACCAGCTGGCCCCCCACACATACAGCATGTGTGTGTCACATGACCACTGCAGACACACACTTACCACAGTTACAGATACAACTATGGTAGCTATGGGTGCGCACCTCAGATACACAAGCCCCCAGGCAGATGTGGGGAACAGGGGCATAGGCTGAATGCGGGGGACCACCAGGGCTGGGGAAGCAGGAGCTCAGTGTCCACGCAATCTGGTATCCCATCCTCTCTTCCCCACCGTCCGTGTGTGCCCTCGCTCTGGCCCCACACTCCCATCAGAGCCCCCCTTGCAGGGGCCCAAGCTAGGGGCGATGGCACTTGCCATTCGGACTTCCAGCCATCTGTTGGCAGCCGTGAGAAAGAGGGAGGCAATGTTGTTGGAGTCTGTGTATTCGAGCAGCTTCTGCTGGAACCGGGCCTCGTACCTGGAGGGAGGGTGAGGAGGTTCTGGGGAAATAGAGTCAGTCCACGTAGCTCCTGTGGCTCTCCTCACCTACAGAGGGGCCACCCGGGCCCCCCAGCCCCAGACATGCCACCCCTGCCCCCCTCCCTGCTCCTTTCTACTTATTCAGGCCTGTCCAGAGTCCCACCTCCTTCGAACCCTTGTTTTCACCCCAAGACCCGTTCTTTCTAAGTCTTTCCCGTTACAATAAAGGGCACCTCCCTCTACGTAGCTTCTCAGGCCCGAAACCCAGGAATCATCTGGATTCCCATCCAGTCCCTCAGCAATCTTCTCGCGTCTACCTCTCAAATAGTCCTTCCATCCCGCGCTCCTCTGCCTCTTGCCCGCCACTCACGCTTCTGCCTCAGTTCCCTGATAGGTGTCCCTGCGGTCTCCCTGCAGCCCACTGTCCACACGGCAGCCAACGGAATCGTTCTTTCTTTTTGTATATTTAATTTAATTTTTATTTATTTTATTTCAGAATATTACGGGGGCACAAACACTTTCGTTATACATATTGCCTCTGCACCACCCAAGTCAGAGCTACAAGTGTGCCCAACCCCCAGACATCACAGAATCTTTCTAAACCACACACTGAGTCCCATCTCCCCCCTGCTTAGAATGCCAATGATCTTCCCTTGCTTTTAGGATAAAGAACCACCTCCTCTGCCAGCCACCCCATGCCACAAACTCTCTTGCGCCCTGTGCTGCAGCCACCCAGCCTTTTAAAAGTTTTGTGACAATGCCACAGTCTTCCTCACCCCCAGGGCCTTTGCACATGCTGTTCCCTCTGCCTGGAATGTTTTCTCCCTTGCTCTTCACAAGACTGGCTCCTTCTCAACCTTTGGGACTTCCCTTAAATGGCGCCTCCTTAGAGAGGCCTTTCCTGACACCATCTCACCTAAAGTAGGTTTCCCCTTTTATCCTCTGTCTCTGCAGCCTGTGTGCTCCCGTGGCGTCTGCTCGTACATTCATTTCTTTTGCTGTTTATGATCCCTCTCCCTCCCTAAATTCCATGAGGATGGGGCCATGTCTGTTTTGTTCACCAGTATATCCTGGAACCTGGCACTGTCAATGAATGTTTGTTGAATGAATAAACGGAGCCTTCGCTGACCCTCTAAAGTAGATGGCATCTCTTTGTACAAAGAACTCTGGACATTTTATTCCCACCCTCGGGTCCTCTTTGTGGTTCTCCCCGTGTTATGGGGCATGGACCTGCCTCCTCTCTCTGACCAGCCTGGGCTCCCGGCACCCTTCTCCTTGGCCACCTCCCTCAGACCTTGATGGCACGGGCCCAGCCCAGAGGAGGGCAGGAGCACTTGTCTGATGATGAATGAAGAAATGAAAGAAAAGCTGTGTCATCACCGCTGATTTGAGAAAGTCCAAACTCAGGGGACTCAGAGGGACCCAAGATGTGCCTTGTTGGGTGTTTGCTGTTCACTCCGGAAGGTGTTTACTCAGCTTTGATTATTTCTGGCTGGAGGGTATGTGTCTGAGAAAAGCGAAGCGAGTCTCCGAGGTGGGAGGAGACCGCGATCACATAGCCAAGGGGTGGAGGTGTAGGGTGGGTGACGTGTCTGAGGCCAGCGGGAAACCGTACGTCTGAAGGGTTTGAGTCAGTGCGTGTTGAAGGTGTGTGTGCACAGGCGTGTGCGTGGTGATAGGAGTGTGAGGCACTCATCATATGTGGGTCTCAGGACGGCGTATGAGTGACAAGAGTGTCTGGGGGGGTGGGCATGTGTGAGGTGGGGGCTTCTCCATGGTGTGTGACAGCGGCCTGAGGACTGGGAAAGAGCTTCAGCTGTGGGGCCACGCAAACCCAGGTCGGAGTCCGAACGTCATGACTTCCTGCCCGTGTATCAGAATGGAGACTCAATTTTCTCATCAGTAAAATGGGGACGGTAACAGTAACAGTTCCTACGTGGACTGCAACAACCTCTGTGCCCAACACTGAGCCACATGCCAGGCACTCTCGAAACTCCTTTGGGAAAAAACAGGGCCTTTTGGGAAAGTCTAAAAGACCAGACAAGTCTGGGTTCCAAGGGCAGCAGCAGTTCTCGCAGTCTGTGTTACTGCGATGGGTGACTCAGCCTCTCTGGGTCTCATTTCTGCACTTGTAAAACGTGGCTACGCGTACCTATGTCATGAGGCGCTCGTGGGGATTAAATACAATAAGGCACACACAGCACTTAGCACGGCGCCTGGCGTGCGGTAAGTGCACAATCAGTGAATGCTAATCAGCTCTCAACAGCACAGGCTGCTGGGCTAAAGCCAACGAATTAAACACATATAGAGATGATTGAAAAATCTTTCATTCACACTTAAAAATCATTCACTGTGTCAGTGCAGGGTGTGGAAGGCCTCGCCGGGCAGCAGTTCCTCCGGCTGACGACAGGCCGGGCCTGAGCCACAGGCCTGCTCTGAGGCGGGTTATAGGAAGCCACCAGAGGGTCTGGCCCATTCTAGGAAAGTCACAATCTCTCCACCCCAGGCCCAGCCCAAGGTCCTCTGGGACACCAATAAAAGCGGGACATCACCAGAACTTATAGCAAAGGCTAGGCCCAGGGGTGTTGAGGGACCGGGAAGATGAAGGGACAGGGGAAGTTCAGGCTTGAGAGGGGAGGGAGTCTGGGATGAGACTCCGGAGTCGTCTGCCAGTCTCCAAGCAGCGTCTGTGCGGAAGCCAGCGCAGGCTTGGACGGGGGCTGGGAAGAGCTCTGCTCTGCTTTGACCTGCTCAGACAAGACCCCTGAGAGGTGGCCTCGCACTGGCCTCTGGGGCCCCAGGGAGTGAACGGAGGCTGTGGTGCTGCACCAGGGCCTGGCACCTCTCCCAGGGCTGAAGCTGGACATTGGAGGCAGGAGACACAACCCTCTCTGGACCCTCCACTGGCCTTTGAGCCCTAGGCTTACTCCTGGACACAGGGCTTGGTGTCTCATGGTTACTGTCACACCCCGAGCAGCTGTGCCATCCTAAAAATAACCTATCATCATGCTCTGGGTGAGGCTTAGAGACAAGAGCCCAACTATCTGGGGCAGGGGTCTCTGGCCAATCTGTCTGGAGGAGAGATGCTGGAGACTTGGGGATGGGGGAGCAACAGCAGCCTCTGATGCTCCCATTTGTTTTTGTTTTTGTTTATTTTTTGAGATGGAGTTTCACTCTGTCACCCAGGCTAGAGTGCCATGGTGTCAGCCTAGCTCACAGCAACCTCAAACTCCTGGACTCAAGCCTCCCGAGTAGCTGGGATTACAGGCGCATGCCACCACGCCCGGCTCATTTTTCTATTTTTAGTAGAGACGGGGTCTTGCTCTTGCTCAGGATGGTCTTGAACTCCTGGCCTCAAGAATCCTCCTGCCTCGGCCTCCCACAGTGCTAGGATTACAGGCATGAGCCATCACGCCCGGCCTGATGCTCCCATTCAGCCCAACATCACAACTCAGGGTTGTGAGAGGATGGCAGGGGCGCTGAAGTTTTCAGGTAATTCCTCCAGCCTGGTGAACTCTCACTCGTTCTTTGAGTCTTAGCTCCTTCTCCATGAAACCTTCCAGGACTCCCTCCCTTCTATGCTCCCACAGCCCTTGTGCCCTCTTCTTTCAGAGCACGTGGCACATAGGATTTTCCAGGTCTGCTCAAAGTCTGGGCTGTAAATGCCTCCAGGGCAGCAGCTCAGCTGACTCCTGTTTGTTGTACCTGGCATGGGGCTTAGCACATGGGGGGTGCTCAGTAAATGGTTGTCGAATAAACAAGTAGGGTCAAGTCTGGGCTTTGTGGGGCCTTACACAGAGTTATATAACCTCCGTGTGCCTCAGTTTCCTTATCTGTGCAATGGGAATGATCATGCTCAGCACCTAGCGCTGCAGAGCAGAATGAATGGGGTTGGCATGAATAGTACTCAGCACAGTGTTGGGCACACAGGACATCCTCCAAAAACGAAAGCCTCAGAGCCGGTCCACATGATCTAAGGCCCTTTCTGGTATTGTTACGGGAAGACTTGTCCCAGCCTTGTTGCTTTTCATATCCTGCCTTAGTTTGCAGAGGCCCTGGGCTTGTCTGCAGTGGGGGAATTTTCCTCTCTGGAACACACAGCTGGAGCCCATCTGGCCTGTCCCTGCTGGTGGACATCCCCTGGGTCTTGGGGCTTGTTGGGGGGGTTGAGAGCCATGTGTCGTAAGTGGAGCCCTGAGAATCAAATCTCATGACCTATGACCCTGGCCCTGCCCCACTCCACTCGACCTTGGGGGGAATCTGGACTCGTACCTGAAGGCCCGGATGGTGGTGAGGCCTTCCACCGTTTCAGCAAAGTGTGAGAGCAGTGGGAGCTGGGTGGTGTCGTCCAGCTGCTGCAGGTCCCTGTGCCGGGAAACAGAGCAGAAACGGTTAAAAGATCAGGGTTGGGGCTCAGCCCAGCCTGAATCCTAGTCCACCCTACCACTGTGTGGGCAAATGGCTTCACCTCTCCAGGCCTCAGTTTCTCACCTGTGAAGAGGGACGGCAACAGTACCATCCCCTCGAGCTGCGGTGAGCACTGAATGAGATCATATGTGTAACATGCTTAGACACTGCCTGCAACACACATTTTACTGGCACCCTGGGCATCGTCCACCTCACATCTGTGACCCTCCCTGGGCTTCTGCCACACAGCCTCGTGCTTCCATTTTTATAGGTGAACAGCCTGAACCTTGGGGCAGCTGACCAAAGGAACGGACAGACCAAACTTGAAGCTTCCAATCCCCCCTTTCCTGATAACCACAATAGGTTTCACCACATCACAGGCCAGGATCTAATTCGCTCCTTGAGCCAGAGGTTTCCATGGCAACAGAATTCCCTCTGGAGCCCCAGAGCTGCACCTTGATAAGCAGGTCAGTGCCAGGAGGCCAGTTTGGAATGCAGGACGTAGCTTTCCTGGACAAACCGTCTCCAGGGCCAGAGGGGGTGCCAGAGGAGCAGGGTGGTTTCTCTGGCAGAAGAAATGAACTTTGTAGAACAGCTTGTACCATGTTTAAAAAGCCACTGTAATATCGTGAATATCAACACACTATGTTCCTCCTGTGGGTGCTGGGTGATTCTGGATCATTCAAGTAAAAAGCCATTTATACAAACGTTGATCCTTTTGGGCAGGTAATTGTGGCTAAAATGCATCTAAATGTAATTATTGTTATTGCTAATCAGTATTTTGACTCTCGTTTTTAACCAACTCTGTGCACTCAGGAAAGGTACTTTCGTGACCACATCCAGCAGTCAGCAATATGTTTTATATTGCAAATCATCACATACACAACGACGTGATCAAAACAAAGGTATCGTGAAGCAAAGCTGCTGTTACTATATGAATGCAGTCGGATATTTTCTGTTCTATTTCATTTTTTTAAAATGCTGGTTCGGATCCATGATACTGAATTCATGACCCACTAATGGGCTACAATTGGCAGTTTGAGAAACACTGGCCTAGAGGTTCTTTAAATGTTTCCCTATAATTCTTTGAGTCTATGAGTTTAACAGAATCACTCCCAGAAAGACTTCCCAGAGAACACTCTTAGAAAATTCCACGAAGGAAAGAGCTGCGCGTGACTGCAAGGCTCACGAGGGCAAATGTGATCAGCGAGAAGGGCTGAGAGAGGCCCCCTCCGGTACGGCTTCTGGCGCTCCCCGCGCCCAAGTGCGCTGGGAGGCGTGACTGCCGTTGCACCCCTCAGCTCAGGCGCCCTCTGATTTCACACATCAGCAATCGGCCCGGCTGCTGGAATCATGCAACACTCCTGGGAAGCATTTTGGCAAAACGAGTGAAGGGCATAAATGAGTGCGTGCACGCTGGCCCAGCAATTCCATTCCTGACCACATCTCCCAGGGAAATAATTCAGAAATTAACTGCAGTGAGTGCATGTGCGGACAGATGGTTATATTAGGGTAGAAGAGTGTGATGTTATATTTTTTATTTTTCTTTTTTGGGGGGACTTGACTCTACCACTTTTTTTTTTTTTTTTTTTTTTGAGATAGAGTCTCACCCTGTGGCCCAGGCTAGAGTGAATGCCATGGCGTCAGCCTAGCTCACAGCAACCTCAAATTCTTGGGCTCAAGCAACCCTTCTGCCTCAGCCTCCCAAGTGGCTGGGACTACAGGCATGCGCCACCATGCCTGGCTAATTTTTTTTTCTACATATATTTTTAGTTGTCCAGATAATTTCTTTCTATTTTTAGTAGAGACGGGGTCTCGCTCTTGTTCAGGCTGGTCTCGAACGCCTGATCTCGAGCGATCCTCCCACCTCGGCCTCCCAGAGTGCTAGGATTACAGGCGTGAGCCACCGCGCCCGGCCCCTACCACTTTTATGATGATGATTCCAGTAAGTGCACCAAGCTGCCCACTGCAAAGCACCTCCCACCCCTCACCCACCTCCCGGCCATCACCTGGATGCCACCCGGAAGTACTTCTGGGTGAAGTAGCACACGACAGCCAGGGGCAAGAAGGCCACGAGGAAGACAGGTGTGACATAGGAGATGACGGTCACGGCCGAGACACAGAGCATGGTGGAGCGGCTCAGGCACTCCAGCGTGGATGGGATGTGCTGCGGGGCGAGGGAGAGAGCGAGGTGTGTTCAGGTGTTTGACCATGTTCAGTGTTACCTGCGCCCCGTGCTCTCTCCCTCTGTTACAGGCACACATCTTATCATCCAGCTGCACAGTAAGCTCCCTGAGGGCTGCAGTCAGGACTGCGCTTCCTCACTACGCAGTATGATGGTAAATAAACCACACCAGTCGAGTCAAAATGAATATCCTCGGCACAATCAGCCACCTTGGCTCAGAACACACTGGAACCTTACTAGAGTGAGCCAGTGGGTCTGGAGCAGAAGCCAAAGGGGTCTGGTTTCCCCTGGCCCTATTATGAAGGTCTCATCAGGAGGGCCCAGGCCCCGTGGTGGCATTAAAATCAGACGGGGCGCTGGTTCCTCCCACAGGGCTTGGATCGCCTGATCTGGGGAGCCCAGCATGGGACAGGAAAAGCTCCCAGGGGCCTGGCCTCTCTCGGGACTAGGGGAAATGTGGCACAGTCCTCTCTACCTGGTCGATGGTGTTACAGTCGGATGAAAATCGGTTTAGGATGCTCCCAAGGGGCGTGGTCTCGAAAAACCTAAGGGGAGACCAGAAGAATAGTTACTCGTTCGTCTATTGATTTACATCCTACTTATTGAATGGGGTAGTTATTTATTTAAGTGTCTTTGGAGTCCTTCACGGGTCTGGCTCCCTGGGAGCGGTTGCCTTAGTGCATCTGTAGACATCTGGCCTGTGTCCTGAGACTCTCCAAAGCCGCCCAAAGGGGTGCTGGCCACTTGTTAGCCTCTTGGACTCTCAAGCCCATTTGTGACCACTGCCACCTTTCTCAGCTGCTCACTGGGCCTGACTCAACAGCTGTCCTCCTGGGACACAGAGTCCTCTCCAGAGGGACAATATGCCAAGGGGAACAGGGCCCTGAGGACGGCCTGTTGGCTGGCTGGCCCTGAGAGGCCACTCTGGCCATCAGCACTCTGGCCGTGACTCGGAGTCAGCCCTAACCCCAACCAGAGAATCTCAAAACCACAAATTTTGGGCAAATAGAGGGTAAGTAACCTTGAAGGCCATATCTGTGGGCCACAGAGAGCTCACAAGGCTGGAAAGTAAACAGTGTAGTCAAATGGTGAGGTCTGGCTTTGGTAAGGGGCCAGATAACCCGTTTGCATGTTGTGTGTGTGTGTGTGTGTGTGTGTGTGTGCGTGTGTGTGTGTGTGTGTTTTTAAATTTTTTTTCATAGCCCGTCACAGAAGCCTATTGTGTTTTTAAACCAAGTTGACCAACCATTGGGCAGTGACGATTTTAAACCTCTTTCACACCAAGAGGCCTTTGAGATTTTTATCCATCCCATTATAGGAAATTAGAACAGCCACTCGTGCCTCCAGTTTCAGAACCTGCAGGCTGGCGCAGGCAGAGAAGCCGGGGGGAGAGAGGAGGGCAGGGAGCTGCCCTTGTGGGTGGGGATGGGCAGACAGGAAGGGAAGCTAACCTTTACGCAGACCTGCAGATGCTCTGCTGTGACAATTAGATAAGCTACCCATGTAAATGCCTAGCTCAGTGTCTGGCGGAGTAAATACCAGTTTCTTCCTGCTTCTTGCACGAGGAAGACGCTTTTACACACACTGGCTCCTTGAGTCACGCCCACGAGTCTGTGACAGAGGTTGTATATCCCATTTTACAGATGGGAGAACTGAGGCTCAGAGAAAGTGACTTGCCAACAGGCCCAGTGTGGCCAGGGGGAGGGGTACCTCATGGGGGCCAGGATGATCTGGTTCAGCAGACTGCGGTGCAACCCCTTAGCCACCTTCAGCCCCGTCCACTCCACGGTGACAGACGTGACAAGGCACAGCACAATACCCAGGCTGCAGAGCACCGTGAACACCATGGCGTAGACAGTCTGGTCAAGTGTGCACTCCTGGGTGGGTGGAGAATGAGGTGGGCTCCTGGGGTGTCCAAGGGCTCGGCCCCCCACCTCACCCTACCCCCACCTCTGCAGTGGGGCTGCCGCCACACCTGGCTGAGGGAGCAGTTCCTGGCTGTGGGGCTCAGCGTCAGGGCACTGTCGGTCCACTTGGCGAGCCAGTAGTCGATGGCCACCAAGACCATGTGCTTGAGCAGCTGGGAGAGCACGAGCAGTGGCAGGAGCAGGATGCCGGCGGAGGACAGGTACTTGGCGCAGGCTCGCCATGGGATCTTGGCGCGCTGGTGCAGCACCGATGACAGGTTGTCATCCTCCTCGCTCTCAGCTGCCTCCTCTGTGGGCCACAAGAACCCACCCTGTGGCTTCACATTTCACCTTCCTCTGAGGGTGAACCAGGGGCACTTTATCCCCACTTACAGATGGGGAAACTGAGGCACACAGAGGGGAAGGGATTTAATCACAGGCAAACTGTCTCGCTACACCCGGGACCCCAAACCTTAGTCTCCCCATGGCTGATCAGACCTCAGGCCATAATTTCACTCCCGGTCACATTGTCTGTACCTTCCTCCTCTTCCTCATCCTGCAGAAGGCCATCTCTCGAGGACATGGCACGGGGCAGGCCCTGGGGGGGCTCTGTGGCCTTTCTCTCCATGACAGTCTCCTGAAAGACAGATGGGGCCTGACCAGTGTTCTCAGGGTGTATGGGGGGAAAAGGGAGGTTAGGGGGCGACCACCCTGGTAACGACCAGCGTCAGGTTTCCAGGTTGTCCCTGCCTAAGGGAGAGTCAGAGACACACATGTTCATCTTGCCAGGATTTACTCTTTCCCCTTCATAAGCTAACAGCACCCCAATATCCCTGTGGACAGCTACCCCTCCCCTATTCTTAGTCTCAGGGATTCAGGTGGGGCTGGCTCCAGGGGTGGGCACATGACCCAGGACTGGCCAATCCTCACATTCTACATCCCTGGCCACAGCGATTTGTTCAGGGCGGGCACATGACCAAATTGGACCAATGAGAGTCAGCCCTGGGACTCTGGCTGAACCACTGTGGAAGAGGCACTCTCTGGCAGAGTTGTTGAGCCAGGAGATGTAAACTGACATTGCTGATGGCTCTCACTGCCGCCATGAGAACGAAGCCAATCTGAGGGAGCAGAGCCAGGGGATGAGGAGAAACACATTCCTATGACATTGTTTGACCACCTGGACCCAGCTACACTTAAAGCTGCGACACACCTTGACTTTTTGGATTCATGAACCAACAAATCCTCTTTTCTTTGCTTAGGCAGTTTGAGTAAATTTTCTGAAACTTTGCAACTAAGTGTTATCTGACTACCTCAGATACCGCCGAGTTGCCCATTAGGTGGGAAGTCGCCCACCTGATTCTGCCCTGGGTACCTGGCACAGGTACCAGCTCTCCTCTAGTGGTAGCAAGTTCCTGCCCAGCTCCCACATCTGCCCTCTGGGGGGCTTCCCAGGGCAGTGAGTACAGGAAGGCCTTTATGAGTTGGGGCTCTAGCACACCTTCCCATCCGGTGGGCCTGCCTGGCCCCCAGGATATACCCACCTTCTCCAGCTCTTGGTCCTGCCGGTTCATGAGAGTCTTCCAGTGCTCAAAGAGCTGGCACTCAGACCTCTGGAAGTCCTTGAGTGTACCCTCCCTCTGGATGGTGCCATCCTTCATAGCAATGATCTGGAAAGGTAGAAGCAAACCCAGTTTGGGGGCTGGTCGGGGAGGCCGAGTGGCAGTCACACCCTCCTGACCATGGAGTCTGAGACGGTGGTGCACACATCCCTTCCCCCGCTACAGCGGGCCAGGAGTGATAACCGGCCCCCACCAATGTACGCCCAGGACTTAGAGTTCAGTACATCTAGGGAGAGCAATTCTCAGTGGTTGGGTTTGCAGAGCAAATCCTGGTCAAACTGGCTGGTTACCCGCAAGGACTCCATCAGTGGCAGCTGTTTTTATGCACTTAACAGGCTAATTACACACACCTATAGCTCCTCCTGACGGCAGGTCTGGGAGGTCCCATCAGTGCTTAGCAAAGCCTTGTTGGTCTATATGGCTACAATTCTTTGGAATCAATAAAACTTTTTATTTGAAATACTCAATGACACCATCACATAGACCTGCTGCTAATTCAGACACCCACCCCTGCTGCCCTCATCCCCACCCACCCCATGCTGGGGAGGATGCCCAGGAGTCCTGCTCACTGACCCCTCAAGGAACCCGGCACCTCTGTATCTGTCATGTTTGGACTCAGGATTGTCCTGAACTACTTTGCCAGCCAGGGTCACCACAGAAACTCAGAAACAAACCTTCTGCACTTGGTTTAATAGCTTCTCTTTTTTTTAATCTGGATTTTTTTTTTTTTTTTGTCTTTGTCATAGCAGAAGAGGATCTCATTACACATGGAAAGAAGACTTATTTGAGGAGAAATTAGCAGAGTCATTTGGCACAGGCTCGAACCTCAGAGAGGGCTTCGAATTTTGGCTGCTGTTCAGGGGAAAAATTATACAGGAATAGGCAGGGCCTGGATTTCAAAAGTCACATGACGTTAAGAATTAAGTGCTTGCCAATTAATTGAAAAGTAACTATTTTTGAATCTACTGAAGAGTATGGGAATTTATTTAATGGGGTTTCACAGCATTGCATTCTAGTGATAATATTGAAGTTTCTAGTACTACTGCTATTGTTCATTTCCATATTTTCCATATGATCCCAACTTGAATCCACCCATCCCTGGAAGGTCAGAAGGTGGGAAGATGCCTCTTCATCCAAATCGGCACTCCCCAAGGCCAAGGGGTCAGTCATCAAACTGGGCAGGAATTAGAAGGTTCTTCCTGAGGTTTCCTGGCACCAGCCTTGAGTGTACCACAGGGGCCTCCGGCCAGGATGGGGAATGTCTGCAGGTCTAGGTGATACCAAATTCTTGGCCTGTGCAGCGTCTCCCTCAGCTCAGCCTACATGACGCCATCCCATGCTGGTCTCTTATGCTTTGTGGCCATCAGCAATTGCTACTGAGATACCCAATTGAGTCCTTCGAAGATGACTAACTGCCTCCCCACCATAGCCCTCCATAGCCTGACCCCTTGTGGCCCCTTACCCAGTCTGCATGGGGCAGGTACTGTAGCTTGTGGGTCACTAGGACCACTGTCCTCTTGTCATCCCGGAGAAGCTCAAGGATCCCAGCTTGCATCAAGTGGTCACTCAGATGGATGTCCAGAGCTGAGAAGGGGTCATCCTGGGTAGAAGGGAGAAGGTAGGGGCAGGTGTGGGGGAGAGGTTATATCAACTCTAGTCTAGGGAGAGACATGAGTTAGCTGTGTGGCCTTGGACAACTCACCCAACCTCTCTGGGCCTCAGTCATCTCATCTTAAAATGGGATTGTTGTCAGTTATCACTCTCAAACAGATTGAATGACTTCAATTCCTGACTCCTGGACCTTCAATGGCTTCCCATTGTCTCTAAAGCCCAAACTCCTTAGCATGGTATTTCAGGCCCCTTACAATCTGCTCAGTCTTCCTTTCTAGATGCACTTCTGGTCTGTGCTTCCCAAGCTCCCTACTTTCCAGGTTCCTGAGGAGCTTGCCATTCCAGGCCCAAACTGTTCCCTGTGCCCAGATGTTCTGCCTTTTGTCTGCCCAGTGAACTCCTATTCATCCTTCACTTGCCCAAGCACTAGATTTTCCTGTGTCCTGTCTTGACGCTCACACCTACTCTTCCTTCCTCTCTGTTCCAGCAACACCTTGCACAAAGCCAGTTCTGGTAGTTATTTGTCCACACCTGTGAGGACCCCAAGAACTGAGATTCCTTGTGCCTATGTCTGGTACAGACTAGAAGCTTAATAAAAGTTTGTTGAAATACAAATCCACCTTATTTTCTCTAACATGTTTAAATCTCATGTGGGATCATTAATGAGCTAGTACTTTGTAAAGTGCTGTACCTGTATCGGATGGTGACAGAGACCATGAATCTTCACATTGTGGAGAATCTACAGTGGGGAGTGCTTGGGTGTGTGTTGTAGGAAGAAGGGAGGGAACAGATCTGGGATCAGAGACCTGAGGTTCCTTCTTCCAACTCCCTTGTCCACATGGCCTCCCTCTTTCCTTCTGTTTAACTCTCTCTTCAAGGCCCTCCTCCAGGAAGCCCTCCTTGATCACTCCAGCCTTCACAGCTGTCTCCCTAGACAAGGCCTCACATAGCCTGTGCCACTCAGTTTGGCTTTGAACTCGGCTGTGCCTCCAGAGTATAGGTGAGCTCTGTCTCCCTAAACAGATTTTAAATCTTTCAGGCCAAGGGCTGGGTCTTAGAATTCCTCTGTATCTATCAAGGCACCTGACACACAGAGCTTGGCATGAGGTAGGGCAGGGATAGCTAGTAAGTTTTATCTCGTGTTTGATTGCTAGTGAGTACCTGGAGTGCTGTGTTGAGGAGGATTCTGAAGTCAAGTCAAGTTCCATGGGAAATAATGTTGTAATCAATAAGCAATGTCTGCCCTGGCCATAGACAGGAAGCGGCTGCACACATACTCCATGTATTTGCCACTCTTACAGTCGGGCTGCATGAGTGTCGATAGGCTGGGGCTGTCCTACAGAGAGGCAGGCTGGAGCTACAACTTGCCTGCCCTCCTGGCTACTTTAGAGCTCAGTCTGAAGTCTGCAATGGGTCATTTGTGCTATCCTAGCCTGCCTTGGTTTCACTATCAATAAGATGAGTAGGCTATAATATCTCTGGCAGGAGGGGTTTGCTCCTGGAGAGGGGGTGATGGTGTGTGTGCGTGCGTGTGTGTGTGTGTGTGTGTGTGTGTGTGTGTGTGTGTACACACGTGTGTGGGCCCCAAGGGAAGTGCCAGCTGGTGCACTCACCAAGAAGACGACATTGGCATGCTGGTAGAGGGCTCGGGCCACGCTGATCCGCTGGCGCTGACCACCAGACAGGTTGATGCCCTGTCACCAAAGGGGAAGGACAGATCATGCCCTCAACCATTCAGTCCTGGCCTCGACTGGACTGTAAGCTCTTTGGGATGGAGGCCTGGCTCTATCTACTTCTTTGTCCCTCCTCACCTTGCAGAGAGAAGGAACCTGTACATGTTTACTGAATTCACTCAGAAAAGGGGTGCAAACCAAGACAGGGGAAGTAGGGTGTAAATCACACACGAGGAGGACCACTGAGGGGGAATCCTGTTTGTCTAAGTTTGTGGAGGGGCCCCCACCTGCAGAATGAACAGGAGCAATACAACCCTGGGCCTAGCACAGGGCTGTGTGGGCTCTCAGTGTATACGTGGGGCGTGAAAGGAGATGTCCAGTCATTCCCAACCTGGGAAGGTGCTAAGCTGACCTCACACACCAACCAGGACTGAAAACCTGTCAAAGAACCATCATCAACGAAACCACATTTGACCCACCGCCGCAGCTCTTCGGCCTTCGCCCTCTCCGATTTCCCAGTTACCCACTCTCCGTGAGAAGGGTCTCGGGGCATGGTGGGGGTGATGGGTGGGGAGCAGGGGAGGTTGGGGGTTTCTGCTTTGAGAAAACTCCTTGGAGGCTCCTACTAACCCGTTCCCCAATCTGAGTCTGGTCTCCGTGGGGCAGGATGTCGATGTCCGGCTGCAGGGAGCAGGCCTCGATGACGGTCTTGTACCTGGGGTGGGTGGGAGTAGGGGAAGCAGCTGATCAGCCTGGCCAGATTGTGCCCCAGCACTTGGGGAGGGTCATTAGTCTCTGGGTAGCTGTGCCCAGGGGGAGCAATGGCTTTGATGGGCCTCCTGCTTGGGTGCAAGCAAACACCACGTGAGCTGGAAAAGAGCTGAGGTCAGCACCTCGCACAGCCTTGGGACAGGTTAAATATTTGAAGGATGAAATTGGATGGGAGCAAATATGCCGAGTCAGTGATGAGAGGGGGCCCATGTTCCCCGTACACTGGGAAAAGCTGCAGCCAGAGCCTCTGCTCGGGGCACTGCCTGCTGGGGACAATCACTGCTGGTTGACTTAGGCAGTTATGATGATGGCTGGTCAAATATTTGCCCAGCCTGTTCCTCTCATACTTCCTTGGCCAGCCCTTAGCCTGGGCAGGTGCCAGGCAGTGTTCATGGAGCTATCAGAGTGTCTTGGCAACAAGCAAGCACTTAGGTGTCAGGCAGCTTTGGATCTGAGACTTATTTCAGTGACTTACTGGCTGGGTAAGTTACCTAACCTTTCCGAGCCTTGGTCTCCTCGTCTGTAAAATGGGGATAATAATAGTACCTGCCTACTGAGGTTGTGTGAACATTAGAGGAAACGACGAGTACTAAGGGCCTGGCGCTGCCCCCGGCACCCGGTAGGCACTCGGTCGGTGCTAGTCCTTGTGATCGTCCTTGCAGGGAAGACAGTGCAGGAGCCGTGAGGATTGGGAATCCCAGAGAGCTGGTCAGAGAGGCAGCCGCCCTCTCACCCACAGGAGCTGGACTGCCCCAGGCTCTCCCGATGGACCACACAGAGAACAGCACGCCTGGGCTGGCATGGGTGACGGATGGAGGGCGGGGCTGAGACCAATTCCTCCTCCCCTGACAGCCCGCCTCCCTCTGAGAGGCTTTTACCTTTGTTTGTTGAAGGGACTCTCAAAGGTGATGTTCTCCTCCACGGTGGCATTCAGCAGCCATGGCTTCTGAGAAGCATAGGCCACGGGGCCTCTCTTCCTGAGGGGTGAAAAAGCAGGGTGCAGCAGGGGTGGGCGCATTCCTAGGGGCTCAGTGTCGGAGCAGCCCTCAAGCTGGCAGCTTAAGCTGGGCAGGGGTGGGGGAGGTGCGGTGGGCAGAAATCTGCTTAGTGTGGCCTCTGGTGGCCTCTCCTTCCCCCAGGGTCTGAGGCAGTTTGGGAGGTCGAGTCTCAGCTGGCTGGGGGGATGGGACTTGGCCCCTCCCTGCCCTGCGCCCAGCCTGCCCAGCCCTGCTCTCCGTTCCTTCCTGAGTGCATCCCCAGGGCCAGGCGGCAGCCCACGGTGCCACCAAAGCAAGCAAACACTCAACCTCTGGTTTCCTCCCTCCTTGAAGAGTCCTTGAACCACTGGACTGTGAGGTCCAAATGGATGTCTCCAAATGGAAGAACTTTTTGTTTTAAAGCAGAGCCAAGGAAACCACACTTTGTGTGATTTTGAAGTCCCCCTGTCCCCCAAAAGGAAAAGAAAACTACCAGATAAAATGACCTGGTGCGAAGGGAGCAGCTTGATGCGCAGAAGCAACGGCAGCCCCTAAACCACCTGGAGGAGCACAGAGCCCCTCCTGGGCCTCTCCCAGCAGCTGGGCGGATGTGGGGGCTGCCCTTGGGGTGGCATGGTTCCCTCAGGCCCCAGAGCCCTCTGAGGGAGCCTGCCCTGGAGGACAAGTGTTCCCAGGACCTGGTACCTGACGTCCGAGTCGGCCGCTGTCTCCCGCTCTGGGCTGCAACAGGGAGGAAAGACACTTCAGGTTTCGCCGAAGATTTGGGCTCCCCCAAACCCGACCTGAGGGTGCCTTCACCATCCCTGGGACCAAGTCTACAGCCACAGGTGCTGCACACAGAGGTGTGGAAAGTGGGGCGTGGCCATGCTGGGGGCGACTCTACTGCCTGATCACGTAGGGGGGTGTGCAAGGAGGGCCCTGGGGGACCCGATTAAGTTAAGAGGGAGGATGGGGGAGGGGCACCACTGCAGCAGGCTCTTGGGGGAAATTTCCCAGGTCAGAGGAGGATGAGGCCCAGCAGTGGCTCCTCCAGAGTCAGCCTCTGCATTTGGACTCAGGAGCAGGCCGAGGTTTCGGGCTGACACAGCTGCACAAATAGCTGGGCAGGGAGGCCAGGAGGGCTGACGCCAGCACCTGCACTTTGTGGGTGGGAACCTACAGCCAGCTGAGCCGAGACGGACTCCAGGCATGACTTGTAGCCCTGAGCGGCCCTGTCAGAAGACAACTGTGGAATCTCGGGGATCTGCCAGGGAAGGCGTGTCAGCTGCGGCGCCATGTGCCCTGGACTGCCCAAGCCGCTCCGTGTCAAACATTCTGCCACTTTGTTCCCATCCACACCTCAGACTTGTCACATGCCATGAGGGCTGATTCTTGGCTCAAGAACTACGGCCACCGCGGTTGGAGAGGCGGGCCTGTCATCACACCCTGGCACTTGGGGACAAGGTGGAAGAAAGGGCAGAGGAAACGCTGCGAAGCGAAGCGTCTCTGGTGTGGGAGGGTGAAGGCCAGAGGCTTACGCGTACTTGCACAGCCGAGCCGACCTTCCCAGCCCTGACTTCGTATCCCCTCTAGTGTGTCGCAGATGTGCTTGCCAGAGGTGAGGGTGGGGAGCGTGGCTGTTTTAGACTTGCTCATTGAACATAAAGCAACAAGACTGAATTTTCCACTGGGCCTGAAGGACACCCACTGTCTCTTCTTACAGTCAGGTGTCCCGACTTTGTTTTCATTCTTACCCCTAGAATTTTTACAGACATATTTTTGTAATTGACTTTTCCCTGCCACTTCTTTTTTTTTTTTTTTTTTTTTACAATTCAGTGTGTTTTAGTATCACAGGGTTGTGCAACCATCGCCACGATCTAATTGTGGGACATGTTCATCCTCCCCAAAGGAAACCCTGTAGGCATTAGCAGTCATTCTCTCTTCCCTCTCTCTCCCACCAGCCCCTGGCAACCACTAATCCACCTTGTAACTCTATCCACAATGAAATTTTAATACCACAGATATACCGACATCTGTTTGGTACTCCGCATGGCCACAAAGCCTTGCTATATCTAAGTGTTTTCCTCCCGCCAAGAATCAAATTTTGCCCTCACTGGAAACGCATGCCTTGGACTCGTGCCCCTGAAAGTGTGTAGGCTGCACCTCCCGGAATCCATGCTCCGCATTCCCCACCCACAACACCCCACCCTCCCCACCCGCTCCTTCCCTGTGTTGGGACCCATTTCCAACGCAGTCCTAAGGCTGTACCTGGGGTCTTCTCCGGTCTCGCTGTCGGGAAGGCTGCTGGGGCACAAACGGGAAATGCCAACACCGGTTACTTCCCACCCCGCTGCGTTCCCATCACGCCGGCTCTTAGGGGAGAAGCTTCCCCCCACCCCCCCCCATCCCCAGGGTTTCCAGATGGCTTCCTTGGGACAGAAACTGCTCTTCTTAGTCTCTGTCCCTCCCACAGCACCAGGGTGGGCACCCCCCAAATAGCATGTGCTAAATCAGTGTTCCTGGCATTGACTCAGAGCAGCAGTGAGGCTGGCTGGGCATCAGGAGTGTTTCGTAGTTGGAAAAACTAACGCTCAGAGAGGGCAAGTGACTTTTCCAAGATCACAATGATGTTTTTCAAACTGTGGAGAGGGACCCAAGAACTGGGTCTGAAATAAGTAGGCTACAAGTGCATTAAAAGAAAAAAAAAAAAAGGAACAGATGTTATCAGTGTGCACTGCATACAGTCAACATCTGTATTTTTTTGTGAATCTTTTTCTATTATCTAACAAGGCATAAATGTAGTGGACTGTGATGTAAAATGCATTTCATACTGTGGATTATAGTAAAAAATTAAAAAAAAAAAGAAGTGCAGTAACCTGAATTGACTGTGGTGCCAACCTTGCCAGTTCTCTTTCCCCTGCCTCATGCCACCTCTCAACCTTCCAGAAGCAGCTCCTTGCCAATGGAATGTGTACTTCTGGCATGTACATTTGAGGAAAACAATCTGCTTTATTTCCACACAGACCTTGCTTTAATAATACTGAAAAGAGCTAAATTCATTGTGAGAAGCACCATCATAGCATTGTCTCTTTTAAAGCTCAAAATAACCACATGAAGGAGGTTTATTTTATTGTCTTTACAGATAAAGAAAGTGAGGCTCAGAGAGGCTAAGTAACCTGCCCAATGTCACACAGCCAACAAGGAGCAAAGCAAATAGGTCTGACTCTGTGCTCTAAATGTTCCCACTGCATTACTTCCCTGTGATTTCCCATGTCATAGCTCTGACAAATGCCTCCTCTCAGGAAGACCAGGATGGACAAAAACAGGGATGGAAAGAAGCCTGATTCCCGCTGCTGAGGGCAAGACTCTGATGGATATGTAATCCCCGGTCCCCTCTGTTCCGGTTCTCTGATCTTTGTGGTCTTGCTTCATTCTCTTAACACAACCTAACCTCACATTCCCCAACCACCAGATTGCTGTAATTTACAATTTACAGACAAGCTGGTAAAGCAGACAGATAAAAACCCTGAAGCTTACAAATTCCAACTCCGTGGCCACAGCTCGGATAAGCTTATCTACGGAGTCTTCCTGCTTCCAGAGTAGCAAAGGCTGTTATTTACGCATCTTCGGCATCCCTGAGGACTCTTGTGTACAAACGAGCTCCCGGCCCTAACTCAGTTTGCATTATTGTCTGGGCTGCTCAATTAGCCCTTGCAAGGGACTACTCTACTCTCTAATCAGCTCCTCTGGGAGTCTCTCATCCCCAGTGGGGTTTTAAGGCAGGAAGAACATCTTTTTCAGCCCCCATGGTGATTAGCACATGACAGATAGGTAATAAATGGAGGTTGTGAACTGACACATTAATCATTTGGGAAGAAGGAAGGGAGGGACTAGTGCTCATTTCAGGCCTCCCCCATGCACTGTGAGAAGTTGTTTGCACTCAACAGTTCATCCTTATGATAACCCTATAAAACTTATCTCCATTTCACAGATGGGAAAACTGAGACTTGGAGTTTGCATAACATGCTGAAGGTGACAGACTGGGAAGAAGGGAAGCTGGGGTATGAATCCAAGTTCATCTTCTCTTTCCAGTGTAGCCCCAGCCTCCTAGAATGGGCCTCCCTGAGGCTTTGTATCTGTTTTGATCTGAAAAGTAAAGAACAGTACATCTGGTAGGCACTTGATCTCACTGATTGCTGGGGTCTTAAATGAGTGTTGAGGGTATTCGATTTCCCTTCTGCCTGCACTTTTGGGACCAAGCCCTGGGCTGAAAGGACCATTCCCTCCAGTTTTCCAATGCCACACCCTTCCCTCCAGCCGCCTAGGAGCTGGCACACGAATCAGGGCACAGAGCCTGCCCTCCAGGGGCTCATAGCCTGGTAGGGCAAATCAGATGGGTACCAAAGTCAGGAAGTTATATGGACCAAAAGAAAAGTAGGAACAATAAATATTAGAGGAATTTTGGGGAGAAGTACACATAAAAACATACAAATGCTAGAGAAAAAATGGGAAACTTCTGGGTGATAGGATATTAGGTGATTTTTATCTTTATAATTGTGTATGGTTTCGAATTTAATGTACATTCTTCTAGAATCAGAGAAAAACATAATTTATTTATTTATGTTTAGGGACGGGTCTCACTCTGTCATCCAGGCTGGAGTGCAGTGGCACGATCATAGCTCACTGCAGCTTGGAACTCCCAGGCTCAAGTGATCCTCCTGCCTCAACCTTCCGAGTAGCTGGGACTACAGGTGCATGTCACCACGCCTGGCCTACTTTTATTTAAAAGTTTGGAGAAGGAAGAAATAGGAGAAAAGGCTCATAGAAGAAGCCCCAGTTGAGCCCAACCCTGAAGGGTGGGAAAGATTGAGATGGGGGTGTTGGAGGGAGGGAATTGGAAGCTGGAAGAAGACGCAGCGTATGAAGACAGGCAGTGTGGAGAACTGGAAAAAATATGGGCTCTGGAGTTGGAATCTGAGACTTTTCTACTCACTGGTTGTGAAAGCTGAGGCAAGCCCCATGACTTAGAGGGCCCTCTCTTATCTGTAAAACCTCACAACGCCACTGGGACAATGTATCATAGACATAGCTCATAGCTGGTTAGAGGGAAGGTCGTGGGACTGCAGAACTAGGGGGAATCGTCCTTTCAGCTCAGCGCTTGGTCCTTAAAGTGCAGGAAGAGAGGGAATCAAATACCCCCAACACTCATTTAAGACCCCAGCAATAAATGAAAGGGCAGAAGTGGAAACAGGTTGGAATCGTGAGTTAGGACTCACAGGGTCCACAGCCCATTCATCCTGCCCAGACAGGCCTGTCGCCCTCCTGAAACGCTACCTTTCATCCACAGCATCCTCTCCAACTGATACCATCGGGTCCCAGCGCAAAATCTCCGAGAGAGGAAAGAAAGGGTTTTTCTCTTTGTCCAGATTAGGCAACTGTCTCAGAGAGGTAAAATGACCTGCCCAGGGCCATGGAGCCAGCAAGTAACAGCATCTGGACCACGTCTGGAGGCCATCTGGTTCCCAAGCCTGGCTTGTCACTTCCACACAGTGTCCCTTCTGTCTGCACACTGTCTCACCACACCTGCCTCCTCCAGGAAACCCAGGTGCGCCTGAGCGCCTGAACCCCTCTCCCCAAAGGCTCCAGGAACTGTATGGGCAGATTGGACCACAGGGCAGTGCTGAGAGAAGGCTTTTTCTCACTTCCTGGGAAATCAGGGACCCCAGCAGGCAGCCTTCACGCCAACCACCACGAGGCAACAGCACCCTGAGGCAGGCCCACGGCAAGCCGGGCGAGGCCTCCTGAGTGGGCACAGACATCACAGAGTTCCCGTGGGGGAGCCTCGGCAGGCGGGGCAGGGGCAGTGGGAACACCGGTGACACTGGCTGGCAGCTCCTCCCCACCCTGTGCTTTCCTCAGGGCCCTGCTTCCTGCTGGCTCCCTGGGGACATTGAAAGCCATTCTACTGCGGATATTAATGGCCCTACTCTTTATTTCCTGGGGAAAGAATTTTGCCAGAGTATCTGCTGATACTGACTTTTTATCAAAATGTTCTCCTCTTTAAGATTAAAGAGGGAGTTTGTAAATTCCCAGGTTGACAGTTCCTTGAAGCAGAGAGCCGGGGAGGGGCAGGTAACTTACTAAAGTGAATGCTTGGGCACCACGTGGTTCTCTCTGAGACCAAGAGCCAGGCTGCTGACACGCAGGATCCACTGGGGGCTCCTGTCTGCAGGACCCCTGCTGGTGGACCCTCCACACCCACCCTGGGGCTCTGCAAACCTCTGACCACCGAGGACTGGTGAGCTCCCCGAGGGCAGGGGCCAGGCCTGTTCCTTTGTAGCCTACACAGAGCAGTTCATAAAATACATGTCCTGTCCTGGGCACCCAGGGTACAACATGGAACAATCCCTTAAGAATCTCAGTGTAGTGGGGGAGACGTGCGTTAGCAAATAGTCATAACATGGTGCGAGGCAAGCACCAGTAAGATTCATTCATTCCCAATGTTGGTAGAGAAATTGGGTAGTGAAATTCTGGGTTAGGGACTAGCTTGGGCAAAGGCATGTGGGTGGGAAGGAGAGAGATGTCAAGACACATTTATAATGGCAGTCTCTTGAAGGCCCTAAGTTATTTCTGGTTCATTCATTTAGCAAATGAATTCATCAAGCAAAAGCACTATGGATACAGTGAGACAAATAAGATACGGCCCCTGTCCCCAGGGAGCTCACTAGAGTCTCTCCAGGGAGGCAGGCTGGAGCGCAGTGAAAGACCAGTAGGGGAATTTTGTTCTTGGCAAAGAAGTACACTGCTGAATAATAATGTTTATAATAATATTTGTAGGGCACTTACTCCATGCTAGGTTAATCCTCACATCAGTCTCACGGGTAATAAGGGAAACTGGTACAGAAAGATTATGGAATTTTCCAAAGCGCAGAGACCAAATACGAGCCCAGGCAGCCTGGTTCCAGAGCCTCTATGCCTCTCTGCTCAGCCATCCTGTGCATTTGGCCATCGGAGGAATCAAGGAACAGTTGTGCAAACAAAGCACTCATCTCCCCAGAGCATTCTCCATTCTGTGCCTCCTAATCCCCTAACTTGTGCCTCCTGGACTCTTTCTGGCTGCCTGTTAACCAGGTCTCAGCCCGGGTATGGCTAAAAACACTGGAGCAGCCTGGCATCACCCTCGCCTCTGGCTGCAGACGTGCAAACTCAGGAGAGGCCACCAGGTCAAAAGCTATTTTGCTCTTGGCTCACGTTGCAAGCACATCACCTCCCTGCAGACCTGGGCCCAACATCTGAGGCATGGAGCTCCTGCCAGCAATGGAGGGGGTCCCAGTGTACAGCCCCCACTATTAACTCCTTGGCCAGGATAGATGGGCCAGAGAGAGTGGTGGACGTGTCCAGGATTTTGAGAGACAAACAGCAGATGAAACCAACTGAGTTGTGTCTGCCTAGACTCCTTCTCTTAGCCACCGTAATGTGCTCCTAACTAGCCTCCCTCCCTACGCGTGCTCTCTCTCTCTCTATAATCCATCATCCTTTATTGCAAGCATGGTTCTTTCACAGCCTTCATGCTAAATCTTACTTCCTGATCCTGGAATGTGGATCTAAGCCAAGTTACTTCCCCAGTCTTTTCTCTCACCATGCAGTCACGCACCCAGTCCTGCAGGCACACAGAACCATGTTCTTTAATATCAGCACAGCTTTGCCCATGCCATTCCCCATCCCTGTGACACCTTCCTCTCCCACCCCACCTTCTCCATCTGATGAAACCACGCTCATCCCTCAAGGCCCAAACTCCACATCCACAGTGAGCCTTTTCTCCTTAACCTCACAGTTAACTGTTCCTCTCTGCTCTATCATGGCCCTGAGCTCACTTCCCCTCCCTTAAAAACAGGGGCCGATCCAGCAATCCCATTACTGGGCATCTACCCAAAGGAAAAAAAGACATTCTATAAAAAAGACATCTGCACTCGAATGTTTATAGCAGCACAATTCACAATTGCAAAGATGTGGAAACAACCCAAGTGCCCATCAATACACGAGTGGATTAATAAAATGCGGTATATGTATATCATGGAGTTCTACTCAGCCACAGAAAACAACGGTGATCTAGCACCTCTTGTATTATCCTGGATGGAGCTGGAGCCCGTTCTACTCAGTGAAGTATCACAAGAATGGAAAAACAAGCACCACATGTACTCACCACCAAATTGGAATTAACTGATCAACACTGAAGTGCACATATAGGAATAACATTCATCGGGTGTCAGGCAGGTGGGAGGGGGAGGAAGGAATGGGTGTAGACACACCTAACGGGTACAGTGCACAACATCTGGGGGATGGACATACTTGAAGCTCTGACTCGGGTGGGGCAAAGGCAATGTATGTAACCTAAATATTTGTACCCCCATAATATGCTGAAATAAAAAAAATACAAAAAACGGGGGCCATGTCTTAGTCATCTCTGCATTCCTGTTGCTGTGCACAGGGCCTGGCACACAGTAGGTACTCAGTGTAGGGTGAGTGAATACATCAATGTAGAGAAACCAGAGCATGAGTTGAGTCAGGAACGAATTCTCACAATTTCCCAGGGCTGGCTGCAAGCTAACCGATGCGCCCCCCTGTGCCTGGGGGTGGGGGGAGCTGGACCGTGCAGGAGAGCAAGGAGGATCCTGGGAAACGAGAACCTTTCCACTACTGCCGCTCCCCCAGCCTTGAGCGGAGCTTGGAGCCGGGGCCTGGGCTGCCCGTTGAGGAGGGAAGTGCTGAGGAGAACAGAGCCAAGAGGACACACTCGGTGGCTCTGCTGCGGAGGCAGGCGCTTGTGTCCCTTCCCTTTCAGCACACAATGGAAAGCCCGTGCCCTGGAGCACCTAGGTGCAAATCCCATTTGTGCCATTTAAGAGCTGGGTGGCCTTGGGCAACTTCGTCATCTGTTAAATGGTGATAACAACAATACCTCTGTATGAAGTCTGGTAAGACTGACTGAGACAGTGCCTGGCACATCAGAGGTGCCCAGTAGTAGCTTCCCTGGAGAGCCCCTGTATCCTCCGGGCTGGGGCAGAGGCTTCTGGAGAGGAGGGGGCAGCTGTCAGACCCTGAGGGTTGGCACAGCTTGGAGGGGAGGTGTGGGCTGAGGCAGGGCAGGGCTGGGCCCTTGCTAAGTACCTCTGCTGCCTCTGCAGAGGACAAGGAGCGGTGCTGGTGCTGGCACGAGGGCATGTAAGGGCAAGGGGGGGAGGGGAGGCAAAGGAAGTGGAGCATGGGGCCAGGTTCAGAGGGGACTCTGACTTCCATACTGAGCAGGACACAGACGGGGGAATCCAGGGGCAGCTCCAGTCTCCGAGCTCTGCAATCCCACGTAGAAAAGGCCCGCCCTGGGGGAGGCCCTGAATCTGGCCTGCCCTCTACATGGAACTTTCAGAATAACCCCTGGGACTAGGACCTGGGGGCCCCAGCCTGAGACAATGGCCAGGCTTGAGGGAAAGAACCCAGCATAGAGTCCCTGCTCCACACACTGACCAGTAAGTCACCCAACCTCTCTGAGCCTCGGTTCCTGCTTCTGTGGAATGGGGTAATAACACCCACCTCTTAGCTTAGTGGGAGGCTTCAGTGAGACCATGCTTACAGTGTGCTTAGCAAAGGGTCTGGCCCACAGGAGAAGCCTGGTAAATACTGGCTTTCCTCAGCTCACGGTTCCCTGGGGGCTCCTGCCTTCCTGTTGCAGACATGCAGCGGACAACAGGCAAGGGTCCTCACTCCAAAGGCCTGAGGGGCAGTCGGTGTAAGGGTCCGGCACAGTAACCACAAACCCGACGCCTGGACCTTCCCAGTCAGGCTGCGTTGAGAGATTTTCCCCAAAACGATGGAGAGACAGAGATCCCTCTGCCCCCAAATGTATCACAGTCTCCAATGGAATTAAGGCTCAAGAGACTGACTGCGGTCGCTGGAAACCCGAGGGACTCACCTGCCAGCCCACGGCCCCACTGAGGAGGAAAATTTGCCATCTTTCGGGTGTACCACTCGGGGATGTTTTGGCAAAGCAGGAAGGGGGGGTGCACGCTGGTATTCTCCCTGCTAGTTCTGCAGTCATGCTTACGAAACAGATGATAATTTCTCCCTAGAAGTGATAGGAAAAGCCTGCCCTTCTGCTGAACTGGCTGCAGCTTCTATTCCCAAACGAGTGCCACAAACCCCGGCCAGACGCCCCTTTCCCTTGGCCACCGGAGGGCTCAGGGCCAGGTGCTGACTGCCGTAGCTGTCCTCTGCCCAACTTCTGAACGCTGTTTACGTCCTCTTCATTGCTCAGCTCTGCGTTTCTTTTTTTAAAAGGTTCTATTTTATATGCATCTTTTATCAACTAGTTTCAAGTGCTTTTTGGAAGTAGGTGGATATAAATAATAGATTAACGATTGACTCGGCCTGGGGTTCTGACTCTTTAATTAAATCACTATCTTTAATTAAGATAATGATCTTTGCCCAGAAACCAACATTTGTCTGGGATATCTCTGGATCCTCAAAATACCCCCCGACTGTGTCAGCCTGCCAGGACCAAACCGGAACCCGCGGTGGTGCTGCGACGTCCGCACTGGGAGGCAGTGCGGCTGAGTGAGCACCGGATGTGGAGTCAAACAGGGCTGAGTTCGAACTCCAGCCCTGCCACTTATTAGCTGTGTAAATTTGGGCAAATAGTGTAACCCTCATCTATAAAATGAGAATGGAGAACAGTACTTACCTTACTAGCTGTACAAAGACTAAATGAAATAATGCATGCAAAGCTTTTAGCAAAGAACCTGGCGCAGAGTAAGGGCTGACTAAATACTGATGATGATGATGACACTAACAATTAATGACACTTAGTAAGCACTCACTGAATACACAGTGGGCCCTCCAGTCAATGCATGATGCATCCTCCACTGAGAAGGTGGTTGAAAGGAGGGTTCCCCACTCACTGAGCCCCGAGGATGCATTTATTACCTGTTCCAGAAGACAGCCCCCGAGACCTTCTGCATCTCCCCCAGCGCGGCTAGGAGGAGCGAGGACTTGCCGCAGCCCACCTGCCCCACGATCATGGTCAGCTGGCCTACAGGGAGAGAGGGTGGCAGGTGGGAGTGGGGCCGGGGGAGTCTGAACAACTGTCACCCAGAAAGACAGCCAGACAGATACACCCAACTCTGGGGCCCCCGTTTCCTTTCCTCCTACCTAGACTCCCTGAGAAGTCCTCTCCCGCTTCGAGCCTTTCCTTCTCAGAATCAACATCCTCCTCTGGCTGCCCAGGTCCTGCCTCCACTCTGATTTCCTGCCCTCCACCCTTCCTAGGCACTCGCTTCTCCCTCTCAGTGCTCAGCTCCTTGTAATCCCAACAAACGCCACCCTAGGTCCCACCCACAGCCCACCGCCATACTGTGCTCATGGTGCCGTGCCTGCCAGGAGGTCCTCCTGCTTCACGACCCCAGGGACCTTGCTCATTCTCAGAAACCCCACCCCTTCCACACTTCTTGGCTACTCACATCTGATCTTCTGTGAGTCTCCCAGACTGTCTGCAAGGGATGGTTTGACATCAAGGCCCACGGTCTCACCCTGTCCTGGCTACTGCATTCTCACCCAGCACACGGATGTCTCAAGGAGGTAGCCCACCCCATCTAGGGTTCATACCCCAGGGCCCCCACCAAGAGCAAGCAGAGAGCAAGTGCTCAGTCACGCGCATTTGTCTTTGCTCTCCACATCATTCAGTGGGACAGGGGCAGGGTGTGCTAGAGGGTGAGAGGCCATACCTCGGGGGATATGGATGGTGATGTTGGACAGTGTGGGGATCCCATCGGGGGTCCATGTGAAGTAGCCTCCGATGATCTTCATTGCCCGTGCCCCACCGCCCAGAAGAGAACAGAAAGGCAGCTGGTTCTCAGTGTGAATGGTATCTGGCCTCCCGTCTCCCATGAAAGCCAAAAGACACTGATTCCAGCCCCTGGATCACTTCCAGGGCAGAGGAGACAGGGACTGGCCTTCCCACGCTGGCCCCTGCCTGAGGCACCCTCCTGAGAGGAAGCCTGGGGTCCCCCCTCCTGGTTGTCCCTGATTTCAGGACTCCTACAGACCTGCCTGCAGGCAGGCAGGTGACCTATGTGCAGAGGACCCAGCACCCAGGTCTCGAGCATTCCAGGTGCTGAGCTCCCCCGGGAGACGGTGCTGGGAGGCCTGGCGTGGGGGTGCAGGGTCTAGGGCTCACCTGGACGCAGCAGTTGTCAGCATCCCCATCTGCACTGGGGGCCAGCCTCTGCAGCGGGCCCATGAGGCAATCCTCCCGGGCCGGGCGCTTGCGGTTCACAACCTTGAGGGGCTGGGGATGGTGAGGAGGTGAGGATCCAGTTGGCTGGGAACTGTGTAGGGAAGGGAGCCCCTCTTCTTGGGAGAAAAGGTGGAGGTGTGATGCGGCAGGGCACGAGCTTCAGGCCTCAGAGGGGAGCGCTGGGAGTGGCAAGGGGAGGCCGGGCACTCACCACCGCCTGGTACTTGCTGGCTTGGCCCTGGGGTGCGGGCTCCCGGGGAACGCACTGCTCCTCACGGATCTCTGCGCTGGACAGGAACTCGCTCAGCTTTTGCACGCTGCAGAGGAAGCACAGAGACACCCCTCACCCCTGCCAGGGGCAGAGGAGGGGGAAGGAGAGTGTGGCCTGAGAGAGAAGCTCTGAGAAGGCTCCCAGTCCTAAGGTGTGGCCCCACGAAGCCCACCCTGGAGGGGGACAGCCCAGTGGGTGTCCCCGTGGGGGCAGGTGATTGGTGTCACCAGGGTTTGTTAGGGTTGACCAGTCAGCAGGAGTGGGTTGGGGTATGGATTAGAGGTGGGATCGGTTAGTTTCAGGGTTGGTTTATTGTTAAAGTTGGTTAGTCTGGGTTAGGCCGAAGGATGGTTGGTGTTGGGCTCTATTAATTACTGTTAGAGTTGAGGTTGGTCAGTGTTAAGGTTAGTTAGGATGAGGACTGGTTATTAACAATAGCCAATATTTTGCGAGCACGTACTATATGCCAGACGCTGTGTTAGCTGCTACATAAGCATTATATAAGTGAATCCCCATAACAACCTGCGGGAGGCGTCATTACTCAGGGAGGAGAAGGCTCCTCCTCCTACGAATTTCCCTGTGGACTGGAGGAGGCCCTGGAAGCTTCGCCCTTTCGGTTCATTTTCTCCCACCCCTGGAGGCGTGGATGCTGTCCGGGAAGCTTGAGCATTATTTGTGTCCCCCTTTCTTCTCTTTTGCTAAGTGTCCAGCTGGCCTGGGGCCAGATCAGCCATTCTGACCCTTAAGGCAAGGACAGTGTGGGGCTGTCACGCTGCGGGCTCTTCTGCTCTGCGTGCCGCCCCCTCGCAGGGAGGGGCAGACTGCCAGGCCTCCGCCTGCATCCCCTGAAGGGTGGGGCTGGCCTCATCTCTTGGGGTAAAGCTTCAGGTAGTGTCCTGCTCCCACCTTCAGCCCAGCGCCTGAGCTCCCTCATCAAAAAGGAGGAGGCGTTCGGTTGCTGGAAACAGTGGAATTCGTAGTGATTGAAAATGTGAATGCCTTGGCATCAGCGCAATGGATTTCTGGCAGGTGCAGCATCCTAGAATCCGTGGCCTCCACACAGAAGCACAGGGCTGGAGTGGGGGTGGCAGGAGGAGGGGTGATCCTTAGATGTCACAGTGCATGGTCGATAAACTGAGTCAACACAGCTGACCCTGGAAATGGGAAGCTAATCCCTTTCCAGCCGGCTACTCCCTGGTCAAATACTCCTTTGACCATAATTTCGCTGAGTTATGTGCCCCCTTCCACCTTTGAACCCACGCTAGAGCCTCCTCATGCAAGCTACCCCTCTACAGCTACTTCGTTCCCACAGCCACGCCTTCCTGCCAGCTGCCCAGCACTGCCAGGGTCCCTTGAGACAGGGCTGTCACCTTCCTCGAGGCTAAAGACACAGAGAACACGTGTTACTGACTGGTCCCTCTGGCAATGGGTAAGGACATGGCCAGCCAGGGGTGTGACAGGCTCTTGCTTTCTAGGAGCTATTTCAAGGGCCTGGGGAAGTCCTCACACCCCAGGTACGGCATTTCCCAGCCAGAGCCTCAGCCTTCTGCCTTCAGACTTTTATTCTCAAGAGGGCCATGCCTCTGGGAGAGTGGCAGTGTCACTTCTGGGCTCTAGAGCCTGGGACTGGGGGCCTTGCAGAGCCGAGGACCCACTGGGGCAGGACCCGCAGGCGCTTGAGGGAAGCTGCTTTGTTGACAAGGCCGTGAAGCCTCCAGGACTGTGGAAAGAACAGGGATGCTCAGCTGACACCTTCTGATATCCAAGGGGCTGTCATGTGGGCGGGGATGGCGCTCATTCTGGGTGGCTCTGGAGCGGGGAAATAGGACCAGTGGGTAGAATTTAGGAGAATGCCAAGTTTGGCTCAACATTGACTTTTTTTAAAACAGAGTTGTCTTGGAGGTGGCAGTGAGCCCCCTCTCCTTGGAGGTATGCAAGCAAGTCCTTTCTCAGGGATGGTGTGCTGGGAAACCACGTGTGGCCAATGTCCCTCTGACCAACCACGACCAGTTTCAGCCAGGTGCAGATCAGTGGGGGTGTGAGTCCTGGGACCAAACAGCTGTGGTTCCAGCGGTCACTAGAACAAGCCCTGGGGCCGACGCAAGAGCTGCTTGTCCAGTGCCCTCGCCCAGACCCTCCCCTCACCTCACTAGAGCTTTGACTGTAGACCGGAGCACGCTGGACAGCAGGAACAGCGGTGTGACCAGGATGTGGAAGAGGGAGAGGGAGGCAAAGGCCACGGAGGGCGAGAAGTCGGCCTCTTTGAAGAAGCTGGCATGGCCCACGAAGGTCTGTGGACAGAGGCGCGAATGAGGCCCTGGCGGCTCGGGGCGTGGGCCCCTCCCACACCGAAACGCTCAGTGCTGGGAAGGAAACGAGAGGGCTGGCGGGGAAGGGCACCTAAGGGGACCTTTCGGCTATAGACATCTCCGTCATCCTCGCACTCATCTCAAGGAAATGTCCCAGCAAGTGCTAGAGGGGGCAGGGGCTGCTCCCTCCGGTCCTGCCCCCTCCTTGCCCGGTTAGGCCAGCACGGCCCCCTCCTCAGACAGCAGCTCGGGTGCGCCTTTCCCCAGGCCTCCTCAAACAACGGAAACACGGCCACTCCGAAACCATGGCCTGCCCGGCCACCTGGCCGTGCAGTGGCCTCTGTTACCCACGGTTCCCCGAAGAGCTCCAGGGCAGGAAGCAGCCCAATAAATCACATCGAAAGTGAATTCCCAGTGTGCCTGACAGGCTGTGAACTCGACACAGCTCAGGGACACCGGCCCCCGGGGAAGTAAATAGATCTTTTTAAAGAACTGAAGCCATCATGGAAGCCCGGATGGGAGGCCGGGGCGAGGGGCTGCAGGCGTGGGCCCGGCCTCTCCGCAGGAGCACGCTGCCTGCCCCCCGCTGCTGCGCTCACACGTCACTTTTGTCAACGTCGCCTTACCCATCCACCATCGTGACATTTAATCATGTGGAGCATTGTGTGCGGCAGATTCTTAAATGTAAAAAAGCAGGTTACAAAACTGCACGCGCAGCACAATCCTATTTTTGTAGAAAACGACGTATCATATGCTTGGAAAGAAAAACATTAAAAATGCTACCAGTGGGACCGTGGGTGACTTTAATCCTCTTTGTGCTTTCCTTTCTGAGTTTCTCATCATTTCTAAAATAAACACGTTTCACTTTAATAATTTAACAAATTTCATAGCTATTTTTTAAAGTTTAATTTCTCTAAACACTAGCCCGGAGGCAGCCGCCCCCGTCCGTGGGGTAGGGGTGGGACGCGTGTGCTGCTGCTCAGCCTGTCTTCCCAGGTCCCTGCGCAGAAAGGCCAAACCTCGGCGGCCTGTCTCTACAGACGTCCTCCCCCTCCACCCACCCCCAGGAGCTGGACAAAGGATCCACTTACTATGAGGACAGCTGCAATGGGGATGGCTGTGTTCATGAAAACTGCGGAGGAAGCACAAGGGTGAGTTTAGTGGGAGGAATGAGACGGCTACACATGAGGATGCCCAGGATGGTCCAGAAGCAGCGCAGCTTGCGGGGCGGGGGCGGCAGCTGGGGTAGGTAGGGGCAGAACTCTAGCCCGGTGGCACCTTCAGCTCCATACCAGGTATCCCTTAGGACTCTTGTCCCTGGCCCCTGTCTCTAGAATTTAAGTCTTTAAGTCACTCCATGTGGACAGGGTGAAGTTAGCCCTGTGGGGAAGTGGTGGGAAAAGGACTGGGGAGCCGGCTGCCTGTGGCCAGCTGTGAGGTCAGCAGCATGTTTCTGGGGGCACCAAGCTGCTACTCCCTCCTCTGCCCTTGGCTCCTGTATCTCCCCAAGCCAGGCTCTCCGTGAAGCGTAGAGGCTTCCTGTCTCCCATGGCTTTTGGAAGGACGTCAAACCCATTCACACCAAGGTATTAGTAACGAAGGACAGCTTAAAGCAGGATGCCCCTTAGAGTCCATGCCCAGGTGGGGCAACGAGTTTGCTGCAACAAGGCTCCCTCCTTATTCTGTTAAAAGTGTGGCCCCAGATGCTTCATGCAGACTCCAGAGAGCAAAGAGAGCTCGACTTGAAGTCAGAGAAGGATGGAGTCCCCGTTACTTAACGTTGGCATGTCATTTATCTTCCCCTTGCCTCAGTTTTCTCACCTGATGTTTGTAAACTTGTACCTACTTGTCCATATACCCCAGCTCTATGCAAGGTCAGAGGGGATGATGTAAGTAACAGGCTCTGTGAGTCCTAAGTGCTGCCTGAATGTCAGGCCTCGTGGGCTACTAGCTTAGCCCTGCTCCACAGGTCACCTCCGCTCTGTCCCCGGGTGTGCGAGCCCTGACCCAAGGCCTGAACATCCAGAGAGAGCAGCCCCTCTGGAGTAAGAGGTAATCGTCCCAGCTGCTGCCTTCCCATCTCATCCTCCTTCTTTCAAGGATCCTCTCCAGGCCAGCCCAGAAAGGAGTCTGGTTCTATAATTAGCCTAATTAAAGCAGAAGGACCAGGAGTCAGGAGCCAGGAGTCAGGAGCCAGGAGCCAGAGGCCAAGGGCTCAGCCTGTGCACATGGCCCCTGTCTAATGAATAGCAAAGTTTTTCGATACTCTGACATTTGACTCAGGTGGTCAATGTAGATCCAAGAAGCTGACTGCCCACTTACTCCAAGAATCCTGCACCAGCTGGTACATACAAAGTTCATGCTGGAGACATGGCCCCCAACTACACGGAACCCCGATTGGGTGGAAAGACATGGGCTCTGCCCTTAGGGGGCTTCCAGTCTGAGGAAGGAGATAGGAACTATGCTCCTAGGAAGCTCCAGATATGATGGAGAGACAGAGAACACATCACTAGGAAGTTCCCGAGCAGATAGGAAAGACATTGTCCCCATCGCTGGGGACCTCCTAATCTGACAGGAGAGCCATTGGAGAGCTGCCAGGCTTGTGGAGGATACAGGCTGGAGCCCTTTCGGCAATGCTAATTTCCCTGCCCGTAAGGCTTTTCATCAATACCAATATCACACACGTCTGAGCTTTAACTGCGCTTCCTGATGAAAGCTGGATGGTCTCCAGGTACCCACCACAATGCCACAGCCCTCCTGCATAGTTCCTGGCAGGCAGCTGTATAAGCATTATTGGTTTTCCTGCATAAGGGACCCAGATCTGGGACACAGGACATAGTGTGGCCATCACTGGCCAGGGAGAAGGAGGGACAGCAGGACGCCCATCAGGTCTGAGCGGCCATCACCACCCACATAGTTTTAAACACGAGGTAGCCTTGCCCATCCCTGCTAGGGCCAGTTATTCCAGGGAGATCCCTCAGGGCAGGGGCCTCTCCTCCTCCTTTCCTGCCATCTCCACAGATAACCAATGAGGAGGGGCTCAAGCTACAGGGGGCACCTGTGCCCTCGGACCCCTGCTCCAGGTCAAGACCCCTCTCTCACATCCCAGCTAAAGAACAGGCTGCAAGTTGGATTGCAAATTGGTACGACTCTCTTGGAAAGCAATCCAGTGCATTACGGCTAGAGCCACACACAAGTACAGACCTTCTGATCCTATAATCTGCCTCCTGGGAATTTATCCTGAATAATCATTCAAGAGAGGCACAAAGCCATTGGCAAGAGGGTATTGGCTACAGCACTATCCATCACAGCAAAATAAAACCACAACCACAGCAACAAACCACCCAAAATGGAACAAATGAGAAGCATCCAACAGGAAGGGTTGTTTTAGTAAATGGTGGTACATCAACTCTCCAGCAGATTTTGTAGTCAGAAAACATGTGATAATTGACATTTTAGCATGTTTTCCCTGGTCATTTTTTTAAAATTTATATATATTTTTTTCTATTTTGGTGTCTTTATTCTAGTAACTGCCTGAACCCCTTTAAGGAATGAAACAAGCTATAAATAAATCACCAAATGAACATTCCAAAGCTCATGCAGCAACATGGGGTATGCTTCTGATAGAATTAATTTTTGTTCTGCCTGGCTGTTGTACGGAGATGCCAAAGAATGAGAATGTGATTTTCTATTTCCCTCACCCTCCCCTGCTTGTGTGCAGGGAGTTCTGGGTCCCCTTTGGGGTGGGAGGGAGTGGGCGAGTGGAATCACCCATGGCTTGTGTTTTAAAGGCCTCTCTAAAGATCATCCCATTGGGTCCTGGGGTGGATGTGTCTGGGCCTGGGATGTCAGTGCTGGAGACTGGCAGGTCTGGGGGTGCTACAGGTGCTGGCACCTCTCTGAGCACAGCAGGTGGCCCCGTGCCCCTCTGCCCTAGCTGGGGCTGCGGCAGGAGGGCAGGGAGCTGAGCATCCAGCTTTGTGGGCAGGCGACGGGAAGCCTTGTCCCCACCGTCCTCCACTCTGTGAGACTCTAAGGTGGCGGTGGGTGAGGGGGGAGGTGAGAAACATGGCCAAGAATAGATTTCTCTCCAACACGGGCACGTGACTCGCCTTGATTCGATTTGGAAAAAAACAAAAACAAAAAAATGAAGAACATGACAATGCTCAACTCTCGAATGTTAGGGAGCAAGAAATACATTAATGTTAAGTGGAACAGAAGATTCCAAACCTCCTTGTGTGAGTGTGATGCTGCTATGGAAAAGTTTAGTTGCGTGTAGGCAGGCCTGAAAGGCTGCCATCAAAAGTGAAAGCCCTTCTGTATAGTGTAGAGACGTGGGTAATTTTTTTTTAATCCCCTCCAAAAATTTCCTTTAAGAGTTATTTATTCAACGATTATATTTTGAGGGTTTCCCTGCTCCAAGCATCGTGCTGGGTTCTGGGGGGTGTAGTAGTGAACGATTGCGTCAGTTTTTCATCTTCTCCTTCCGCCCCAAACAAAACAAAACAACAAATCAACAAACCAGAGCGGGGCTCAGATCACCCACACCCCCTGGCTTTGCCCAAGGAACGCTGTCTGGCCGTGTGGGCGCCAGCCTGGCATTACAATACCAGGACCTTTTCATTTCCAAAGCATCGACAAATATTTCAGAAGCCAGGGAAGTACAGCCAGCCTTTTGTGCCTCTGGTTAACTTCATCTTCGGTGCCCGCAGAGGGCCAGGGGAGGGGCGCGCAGGCTCACAGCCTGGGCCTAACTGCAAGGTGCACCCGCAGGAGAGGAAACGTGTTACTTCCAGGGGCTATTTCCCAGTTAGCCCAGCAGTCAGCAGAGTCAACAGAGGGGGAAGGAAATCCGGTTACCGGTGTGTCTGTTGCTGGCAGCTGAGGAAGTGCACAGGAGGCCCCACAGCCAGACTAATTTTGGCCTCCTTAACTGATGAGAGTAGGCCCTGCCTCAGCCACCCTCCCCACCGAACCAGGGTATGCATAAGCGGCCCACCGCGGCTGCACCAAGGAGCGGAAGGAAGGGCAGATATTGAAGAAGAATTTCAGAGACACCGGAGAAGGAGCGGGGGCCAGGTCTCGAGGTCACCTTGTCTCCCTAGGCTGGCTGCTCTGAGTCAGGGCCTCCGCCGAGGAGGACGAGGAAGCCGGAGGGAGCGCAAGACTTGCAAAGAGGCCCCGGGGTTGTGTGCCCTGTGCATGGGGCTCGCCAGCACCGCCCTGCCCCCACCCCCCACTGATGGCTGAGGGGGGTGTTTTGGTTTGTTTTTTTGTTTTTTTGTTTTTCAAGACACAGCATGAGGCCAGTCACATTCATCCAAGGAGGCCCCACCAGACTGTGGTTCCAACCCGACTGGGAAGAGGGAAGAGCTCTGAGCACAGAATAGTGAAAGAGATGCAAACTCATCTTCTTTACTTAAACTTCTTCCGTGGCTCCCCCTGCCTCAGGAGGAAACCCAGGGGCCGGAACACAGCGCACAGGGTCCCGCGTGGGCTGGTCTTGCTACCCTCCCCTCATCAAGTGACACTGAGTCTTGAGCCTTTGTGCCTGGGGCATGGCTCCCCTCGTCTGGCTAGCTCGCGGTCATCCCTCGGGAGTTAGCAAGAGGATTCGCCTCTCGCAAGACTTCCCTGACACCCACCGCTCCTAAGACTAGGTCGGGTACAGCTCATAACTCCACGGACGCCCAGAATACCCCTTTCTGTTGCTGTCACTCATGACGCTGTTGCGTGTCTGGCTTCCCGAGTAGACTGTAGGCACCCTGTGGGCTGGGACTGATCTGTGCCCTCCCACCGCATCCCCGATGCCTGGCACAGCACCTGGCACAAAGAAGGTGCTCAGTGGATATTTGTTAAAGAAGTGAATGCGAGAAACAAATGACCCAGGGCTGGGTGAGTAACACAAAAGAGAAAGAACGGGATTTGGAACTGACCGTGTGGCGCTGGCCACATGCACAGCCACCATTCATGGGCGTGGTCAGTCTCCCACGAGACCGGGAGGGCCGGGGCCATGCCTGCCTCCTCTTTAATGTCCAGGCCTCCGGTAGAGCCCGGCGCTGAGAGAGGGCTCTAGAATGGGTGCTGCACAAAGGACAGAATAAACTGGCAGCATATCAGGTGTTCGACCAGTAGGATCTGGGACCCCTTTGCCAGCTCTGCCAAGCTTGTCCTCAGATACTGAGGAAGCACCTAGAGTTACACTGCTCTGCAAGGAAAGAAGGATCGAACTGACTTGTAAAGGGAGTGGCCACGGTATTTGCCTCCAGCCTCCTTCCACTCTGTCCCCTATTCGCTGACATCCTGCCATCTTGCAAGGTGTACCCCCACATGGATCTCTGTGAACTCCCGGCCCACATGGGCCTCCTTCTCTGTGCTCTGCCATTTACTGGCTGAGGACATTATCGAGTCATTTTGCTTCACTGAGCCTCAGTCCTCTCTGCTGTAAAATGGAGCGATAGAGCAACATGCCCCTCAAGTTGTTATGAGGACTAAGCGCAGTCGGGCTTGCCAGGCAGCCAGCACAGGGCTGGACACAGTTTTGGGCTCGCTGCCACACTGCTCTGTGCACGCTAGCCCTGACTTCTCAGCAGAGCACAGACTCCTTGAGAACGGGGAGCACGTCTTGTCCCTTGCCTCCTTCCTGGTGCTTAGCACAGGGCAGGGGCACACGGGTGGGGGCTCACTCCACACCCACCGAATAATTTACATCTCTATTTGTCTTCAAGCGGAAATATCGATTCTGGATTTTGATTTTGGGGACACTGGACCCATTTCCTTTTCAGTCCCCCACACTGCCCTGCACCAGCTCAGGGCTGCATACACAGAAGCCCTCAGCGACACTCATGGTGAGGCCATCAGATAGCGTGTCAGAGGTAATCTCATCTGCCCAGCAGTCAGATCGCCTGGCGTGTGATGGCCAGACTGAAAGCCCAGCAGGCATCACCAGGACGGGCCCCATCAGGAAATGTGACTCCACAGCTCCTCTGCAGCGCCCAGACCCCATGACTGGCGCCAGGGGTGAGAACAAGAGAAGCCCCATTAGCTCATGCCTAATGACCTGTGTCTTGATCCTGGTAACAGAAGGCAGGAAGTCCAGGAGGAGGTAAATGGAAACACACTCAGAGCATACGCCTGCAGCCAGGAGATGCCCTCACCCTGCCACCCGTCTCTCTCCCCCTCCCACTGCTGACTAGCACATCCCAGGAAGGGCAAACACACTAGGCAAACAGCACTTGGCTTTCAAAGGTCTCCCTGAGGCTCTTCCCTTTCCCTTCCCCACCCCCTCTTCCAACCTGGGCTCCCCTGTGTGTCTGTCTAGGTCGCTTGGACAGCTGAAAGTCCCTGGGCTGGCTCCTGCTTGGCTTCAAAGCCCCTTACTTTTCCCAGAGTCATCTCAGCTCTTGACAACATGTCCCTAGGTCCTCCAGGCACCAGACCCATCACAAAGCAATGGCTTGTTTCCCAAGGGCCCCATGGCACCAGGAATGCCTACTAGACAGGCTAGCCTGGACACTTAGGCTTCTTATGATGTTGTTTACAGAGGGAGCATAGCCCAGGTCGCCGTTTGGAATGCTGGAATGAGTATACATCTCCTAGGAGCAGTCAGAGTAGCTGCCACCTGCCCCCAGCTACATGACACGAGGTTGCCCCCCGCTCTGCTGCCTGCTGTGCCAGGAATCTTGGGGACCCACTGTCCTCGCTGCTTCTCTTCCCTCTCTCCATCTCAGAACGGTGAGCCTGCCCTACCCACCCTGCCATGTCATCGCTGGGAGAGCACGTCCCCTCGCCATTGGGAGAAGCCCTCCCCTACCCCAGCAGCTGTCCCCACTGCTGGCAACTGTCTGTGACTCCAGGGGTTGCGCACAGTGTGGCGCTACTGTTCACGTAACCAGCCCCCAGGGGCAGGCAGGCGGAGCTGACAGAGAGAAGGCTAAAGTGGGCACTGGGGACACTGGCTTTTCTGAGCTCCTAGATGTTCCTTCCCAATCTCCCCTGTCTATAGAGTGCTCAGCTGAGTCAGGGATGGGGCAAAGGAGAGAGACTGGGAACTGGGATGTCTTGGTAAGGAATCCAGCAAGCAATGGCTGCCTGACACGCTCACAGCTCCATTCTAGAAAATCTGATCTTAGCAGACTTCCTGCATAAAGATACCATGGCTGGTGCTATATATGGTGGATGGCTTAGCCACTAGGCTGGAGCAGGGTCCCAGCCTGAGGCGCAGGACACCATGGTCTGACTGGACATGGGAGACTGAACACCTGGGGTGATCAGTGCCAGCCCCGTGGGAACCCTTGTCCAGGGTGGTGGCCCCCTGGCTCCATCAGACCCTCTCTCTAGGCAGCATGAATGCCAGGACACTCAGATGACCTGAGCCTCCATGAGGCTTGCTATACGATCCTAACTGGGAGATATTCTCAGCACACCCTCCATTATTGTCCCCCACAGGTGTGTCTCTTACGGGCATAACAAAAGAATGAATTTTAGCTGGCGGGGGGAGGGCGGTCAGTAGCTTCTCCTAATTTCCTCCCCTATTTTCCACTCCTGTCAGAGCCCACTCTAGGTTGTTTCTCTTCTAAAACGAAGTAGCCTCACAATGGTACCCTGTGGTGTCCTAAGTCTTCTTCACCCTACATAGGTCCCCAACTCTTTGTGAAAAATAGCACAGGCCAGGAGTTATGAGACTTTGGAGGATCTAGTCTGAGCCATGCTATTAACCTCAGGAGTGACCTCAAGAACACACTCCCCTCTGGACCTCAATTTCCCGTCTGTTCTCTCAACTTGCAAAAGACATTTTTCATTTATTCTCCTTGCCACATTCTGTGTGATTCCCACAGATCTGTCTTCCAATTCACAGATTCTCTCTTCAGCTATGCTAATTCATTTAACCTGTACACTGAGGAGGTTTTGGTTTCTTTTTTGTTTTTTCTGTCTGAGGGCTTCCACTTGGCCCTACTTACCATGATGGCTCTTAAACTGGATAGATTGGGAACTAGGGCGGGGTCTGCCAGCTGCTAAATATCTTTACATCCCAATTATGCACTTGGGAAGTATCCACCGTGGGGTGGATCCACGAGACCAACTGTGACATAAACTCGGGCCAGGACTCCAGGGATCACCTGACAGCCAGGTGACTATTGTTCTCTGAATTAATTTCAATAACTAAAATGTTAACTTCTAGAAATTCTTTTGGATCTTTTCCCTTAATACTTTCTTGTATTGCCTTGTGGGTTTTACACCTTCTTTTAGCTCTTTAATTATTTAAAATATACTTATTTTATTATCTCTTTTAGATTATTCTATCATCTCCAGGTATTGAGGGACTAATTCTCCTATTTTTTGGCATCTGCTGACTTTCACTCTGGTGGTTCATTTTCCTCTTGTGGACTTTTATTTCTTATTAGCTCATTGTTCAACGGTTCAACAGCTTGCCATACAAGTCCCATGTTCTTTGTAAAGTGGTTTTATATGTGTGTCTGCTGGAACCTTAGGAGTTTTACCAGTTTGGGCCTTTTTTTTTTCCTTTTGGCTTGCAGTTCCCAAACCACTTGCTTAATATAAATTAGTCCCGACACCTGTGAGTACCTTAAGTTCAGGCCCCCGATTTTTTTTTGTTGTTGTTGTTGTTGAGACAGAGTCTCACTCTCTTGCCTGGGACAAGTGCCGTGGCGTCAGCCTAGCTCACAGCAACCTCAAACTCCCAGGCTCAAGCAATCCTACTATCTCAGCCTCCCGAGTAGCTGGGACTACAGGCATGCACCACCATGCCCGGCTAATTTTTTCTATATATATTTTTAGCTGTCCAATTAATTTCTTTCTATTTTTTGGTAGAGACGGGGTCTCGCTCTTGCTCAGGCTGGTCTCGAACTCCTGAGCTCAGAACAATCCACCCACCTCGGCCTCCCAGAGTGCTAGGATTACAGGCGTGAGCCACCGCGCCCGGCCCAGGCCCCCGATTTTTAAGGAGAACTAACCTTTTTCTTTTGGCTTGCAGTTCCCAAACCACTTGCTTAATATAAATTAGTCCCGACACCTGTGAGTGTGTTTTCTTTTGTGTGGCCCCAGGGGGACAGAAGCTTCCTCATAGCTTCCCCAGGGCAGTGGCAGCTCAGTCTGACTTATGGAAAACTCCCCACACTTAGGAGAATTGGAAACCATTGTCATTTATTTGCTTGCTGCCACCTGTCAGTAGCATACCAGCTCCATGAGGAATGAGACCGCATCTCTCTTTCTCACCGCTGTACTCTGAGGGCCGGCACAGTGCCCAGCACATAGCGGGCTCTCAATTCATGTTTGCTGGGTAAGTGAATGAAGAATACTGGGGGCCCCCTGGGATGGAGAATCCCAAAGCCTCCCTGTGTCTGTCACCCCACCCCCTCCCTCAAGCCCTGACGCCTGTTCCTTGCATGTGGGCCGCAGCCCCAGGGCTGGCTGCTTGGGGCAAACTCACTGGAGATGGAGGTGTAGATGGCAAAGGCCTTGAGGCTAGTCATCTCCTTCCTGCGGGTCTCCTCCACCCGCGTGCGGAAGATGTTCTCCCAGGCATACAGCTTGAGCAGCTTGATGCCGCGCAGCATCTCATTGGTCTGCTTCAGCCGCTCGTTGGAATACTCCTGCAGGGGTCACTGAGTCAGACAGGAGATTCCTCTGCACCGCCCATCCCCGCCAAGTCAACATCCTCACCACCCTGCCCAGCTCCTGTCGCCACAGGGAGGCTCCCCGCCCTCTCCATTAACCCCCTTTCACAGACAAAGAAGCTGAGGCCTGGACAGGTAAAGCGTCCTACTCAAGGTCAGTGACAGTGTGGGTGTGAGGGAAGAGACCCGCTGCTGTGAGGGGCGGGAGCAGGTAGGCACAGGGAATGATGGGAACAGGGAGACGTGCACACCTCAGGACACTCACCAGCGTGCTCCTCTGGGCCTGGGAGAGCTTGGTGGCCACGAAGTACTGGACAGGAGCCAGCAGAATGATGACAGCTGCTCCAACTAAGGCACTGACTCCGAGGATGTAGTAGAGGAGAATCACACCCACGATGATCTGAGGAAGGGGTTGTGGGGATGAGTTCCCTTTGACCCTGTGGCTGCCCTGCAGGGGGTGTTGGCAAAATCCCTCCTTCCCCCAGAGTGGGGCATGCCTTGGTGCCCAGGTTTCCAAATTGTCTTGCGGAAGGGGTGCAGGGAAGGAGGAGTGACAAAGCAATTTCAGAAGGATGGGTTAACACGATCAGAGAGTTTCTGGGCTCGTAACTAATTGCATTTATCTGCAAGGCTGGCTGAAGCATTAACTCTCTCCAAGTCTACTTTCCGGAGAGAAGTCTCAGAGCTGAGACTGCACAATGAGTGTGACAGCACCTTTTGTTCTGTCTGCTGTCTGTCACGGCTGACATTCCGTTGTCACTGGAAAAGAGCCAGGCATGGACAAAGGGGCACAACCGCTGCGTCCAGCCAGACAAAACCAGCCTGAGTCTGAGGGTTTGCTTTGCATTCTTATGCTCCTGCCTTTAATGTTGTAATGAATCTAGCGCGTATTCTCTGAGAATTAATTCTGTTTCCAGCTTTATGTAAATGACTGTCTGCTTCTGAATATTTATGAGAAATGTAAATTGCTCTTGCCAGTCCCCAAAGCACCAAGGTGACAGTTTCTCAGGTTGCCTTCAAAGGCAGGCACCTCTTAATATAGGGTTTATTCTCAAAGAACAGATGCACTGGCTTCCTTAGTTGAAAAAAGAGTAGTGGGGAGAGGCCACCTGGCCTGGCCCTGCAGTCCCTGAGCCCTACACCTGATTGGCATCAAGCTCCCTGCACACCTCAAGGGCAGAGGCGTAGGTGGGAGGCTCAGAAAGTTCTGCTAATCACAGAAAGCCTCCTGCATTAGCAGGTATCTTGGAGGCTGGGAAGTGGTCCCTCACCACCTGCCTCTCAGAATTTAGCGGATGGGCAGAGGACCACTCTAGGAGATGAAGACCCCTTCTAGCCCTGCCTACCTGCTGCCACCACGCTCCTGGACAGCTATCCCTGGCCTTAGCTGTGCTGCATATGGAGGCAATCGGGGTGTTCTGCAGCCAGCTTGGGTTGTGCCGGGCACCAAGAAAGCTTCCAGGACATCCCAGCATCACTACCAGGGCACCTTGGGGGGGCAGCACCGTACCCATGCCACCGCCAAGGGACTGGCAGTGGCTGGGGTTGGAGCTGGGGATGCAGCTGCTGCTCCACGGCTCCCCCTCGTGCTCCCCCCTGTGCTCCCCAGCCTCCTTGGTCCATCCCTCTCTTCTGCAGGGGTCTAAATGGCCCTCATGGGGGAGAATACCAGAAATTAGGATTCTGGGTGTGCAAAGCAAATGTGAGAGAGAAAAGGGCCATTTTGTCCCGTAGTCACACGTAAAGAAAGCAGTCTAGTGCAGTAGGGAGAACACAGTCCCTGGAGTCTGTGGCCCTGAGCTTGAAGGCAGCCCCAGTACTTAGCTGTGCAATCTTAGGCAAGTTACTTAACCTCTCTGAGTCTCAGCTTCCTTATCTCTAAAATGGTGATTATAATGCCCACTTTGCAGGACTGCTGTGAAAATTAAATGAACCTCTGTGATAAGCACCTAGAATAGTGCCTGGCATATAGCTGGAGATCAATACAAGGTGGGTAACCTTCCTTAAAAACAAACAAACAAAAAACCTCATGGGAACCTGTCAGGGGGGAACTGCAGAAAGGAGATGCATGGGTAAGGTGCTCCTACTGGAGCATCCTTACTTACACTGTCATCCGTTGTATGGTCCAGGGTCAGGCCCCTGCCCTCTCTGGGCCACTGATGCCCATGAGATTAGGAAACGCAAAGGCGTCCACTGTGGCCAAGTTCCTTAACTTGGTGCCCTTGATAAACTTCAGGGGGGGCCATGAAGCTGCTAAAATTATAGGCAAAATGTGTGAACAAGTGTTTGTTTTTTCTAAGAAAGTTTCATTAGATTTTTCAAAAATAAGTGTACATCAGTGGTCACATAGGGCTGGGGCTAGGGACAAGGACTGCCAATGGGTATGGGCTTCTTCGTGGGGGTGATGAAAATTTCTAAATTTGTGATCATGGTTACACAACTCTGAATATACTAAAACCCACTGAGCTGTACACTTTAAATGGGTGAATTTTATATATATATATAAAGTGCATATTACCAAAAAAAGATTACGAACCAGGGAGAGCCCTCAGGGCTTACACAGGAATGGGGCTCCTGCGCTAATTTCAATATTACAAAAAGCCTCGCACGCCCTCACAGCAACTCCTGTGGCTAACCAGGCTGCACACCCAATCCTGAGCAGGTCAAGTTGCTTTGCCACGGGGCTGGGATTGTATCAGTTCCCCGTAGTTGAGTTCTTGAGCACTGGTCAAATCTATAAGTGGCAAAGGTATGGTCTTTGGTGAATTAAAAGCAGAAAACCAAATGCTACTTCATGATAAATAAGCGAGGGAAAGTAATCACTGGAGATAAAAACCCCTCCCCTCCCCACCCCAGGTGTTGTGAAGGTTAAATTACACAGGTGAGAGGGGCTGCGCAGGGCCAGGCACACGCAGGGGTTATTACTTCACACTAGTTGGTACTATTAGCAATGACGCATGTGCAAGAAACACTGTAAGTACTACTAACCGTAGTAATGCAGCAGGTCTGGTAGACAAAATTGTACAAAATAGGCTTTTCAAGGGGACACAACAGAAAGAGTCTTACAAGCTTTCGAGTGCCTTGTACATGTTAGCATCATCCCACGCTGTCTCTCTCTGCCCCGGGCCCTCACAGCCTGAAGTTTTAACTAATGAGAGCAGCACGGTCAGAAATATTTGTTTCTTCTGGTTTTTAAAAAATATTTTAGAGACAGGGTTTCACTATGTTGCCCAGGCTGGACTTGAACTCCCAGGCTCAAGTGATTCTCCCATCTCAGCCTCCTAAGTAGCTGAGACTACAGGGGCGTGCCACAGCACGCAGCTTAGAAAGGGTCTTGTGGAAAAAAGGCTGGTTGGTGACTTTATTACTAATAGATGAGCACTCCAGGCCTTTCTGTAGCTTTTGCAGTCATTGATTTGTATTGTGGTGGGGCCGGGGAGCAGTCCGGGCGTGGGCAGGTGGTAATGGGGCTGGCATGTATGGCTGTTTCTGTAAAAAAGGACATCAGATTCCCTACATCCCCATCTCACCTAGCTGTCTCCCTGTGCAAGCCCCTCCTCCTATGTTCCTTTAATATCTTTTAATTCTAAGACAGGTAAGAAAGACCAGTAAAAATCACTTGAGATTAAGGTTTATGAAATCTGCATCCCAAGGATTGGAAAAGTCTCACTCACACCAAACATCTGCAAGTTAGAGGGATCTGATACTCACTAAGTGACCACCCTGCTGGGCACTCTGCTTGGTGCTTTACTTACACTATCTAACCGAAGTGTCACAGCAACTCCAGAGATTAGGCATCATCCCCATTTCATAGAGGAGAAAGCCGAGGCTCAGAGAGGTTAAGTGTTTGAATGAGCCTGTCTCACCCAGGTATAGACACTTTCTGCTACACCAGGAAGTCCCTGTGGAACCTGAAGGCTCTCTGGGAATGCATCTGGGATTCTGGCTTCTGGTCTGGGCACCAGCATGCTAAGAGTCATTCCCAGGCACAGGACAGGGGTCAGACTCCATGGTGGAAGAGCTCTGGACGGGAGATGGAGGAGACAAGGCCAGGGGTCAGGTTGACCATGCTGAGGATTCACCCACTATTTTGGGGGGAGAGTGCGCCTCCTCCTGAGCCAGCCCCAAAGATTGCCTGGCTTCTAAATATACCATGTTTTTGATGTCCATGCTTATTGGAGAATTTAGAAACGCATAAAGAAAATAAAAATCACTTGGAATCCCACCATGAGGCCTTCCAGTTCTTTTTGCTGTGTGAATCTCTGCAAATCTATACATACATTTATTTCAATTTAGTAGTAATCAATCATACAGCATATACTAATTTGTAACTTACTCTTTCTGTTTAAAAATACATCATGAACACTTTTTTTTAAAGTTTTTGTTTGGTTGGTTGGGTTTTTTTGAGACAGGGTCTCACTCTGTTGCCTGGACTAGAGTGCAGCGGCATCACCCTAGCTCACGGTAACCTCAAACTCCTGGGCTCAACAATCTTCCTGCCTCAGCAGCTTGAGTAGCTGGGACTACACATGCACGCCACCACGCCTGGCTAATTTTTAAATTTTTTGTAGAGACAGGGTCTTGCTATGTTGCTTAGGCTGGTCTTGAGCTCCTGGGCTCAATGATCCTCCTGCCTCGGCCTCCCAAAGTGCTGAGATTACTGGCATGAGCCACTGTGCCCAGCCATGAACACTTTTCAATGTTAATTAAGCAATTTCCCTCAACACAACTTTTAACATCTGCAAAAGTGTTCCATGTATTATTATTCTATAGTTTATAAATTTGGCTGCATTTTTAAAGTCTTAATGATACTGCCTTCTCTGGTAATCAAGAAAGATAACTAGACTTCTTGCAGAATATAGGACAGTATAGAAACCTAGGGGTACACCCCATGGAGACCCCAAGGGGGTGGAAGGTACAGGGAAACATAGAACGGAATATGGTGAGCTCCTAGTCACTGGACACGGACCAGCAGATTCTGGTTTTGTGTCCTGCTGCCACCCCTCCTTGTCCCCCCGCTCCCCAGCACACGTCTGGTACCTGTACTGGCATAGCCCAAAGATTTGGGCACAAGAAGAAAAACCACATGAGTTGGTTGGTGTCGATGGCAACCAGATTACAGATCTGCCCAGCAGTCATTTCCCCCATGGACAGGTTGGAGGTGGACAGGTGCATAATTTTGTTGTAAATCTTGGTCTAGAAATGAGAGCAGAGTGTTTCGCATTTGTCATCATCATAATCATCCTAATCACCACCCCAGATGCCACATGTCTACAATGTGCCAGGGGCTTCTCAGACATCTGCCATGGAGCTCTAGAGTAGTTCTGCAAGGGGGAGCTGTATCACCGTCCCAATTTTACAAACGAGATAACAAAAGCTCAGAGAGGTAAAGGGCTTTGTTACAGATCCAGCAAGTCAGGGAGGCAGCATTCAAACAAGGAATCCATATCAGCACGGCAAGCTACTTCCCCAGCAAGCGAGCCCTCTCCCTTGGGGACAGGACTTAATTAGTTCTTAAATCTTAAAAGCAGATCTTCATGTCCAGCCAGTTGTATTCTTGATTTACCAGAGGCCAGCGGAGAGCACATTTCAGAGCCATAAAAATGATGGAGTGGGGGCAGCTGTCTGTTTTAAAGTGGCCATCTCCAACCTGGGAGGGTTAGGGTTGGGGACGCTCTGGGACCAGGTCCTGTCATAATCGAGCCTTGAAACAAAACAAGGGTTCAGCCTCAGAAGGTCTGATGTGTTACACAACCTCAAGTGCCGGTCAGCCCCAGTGCCATCCCGGGAGTCGTTCTGGTGGCAGACAGGCAGCACTGCCCCTGAGCTCTAAATCTGAAAGCTTTATGTACACAGCAATCGTGCCTCCCACAAAGATTGCAATTTCCAGGCCGTGCACACTTGAACTAGGAAAGACACATTCCTGTCTTAAATGTCCTGGGAATGCCTGCTTTCAAATTAAATTCTATTGTGCATTCTGTTGTAAGGTGGATGACCAGCCCTTAATTCATCTTTTGTGTGAACGCAGGCTTTTTTTGTGGATCAGGGTTTCTTAAAGCATGAACCTATTCTGTGTCTTTCTGTGAATGTATATAAACCATGGTTCAAATTAATGGCAATGATGTTTTTTGACAAATCTATGCACCTTCTAGGTTATGTAAAATCAGGCTTCAGAAGATAACCACCTGGTTTCAGTGAAGTAGAGACAGAGTAATCCACAGATAATGCAATATTAAGTAAAGACCAGTATACACAGAAGTGCACAACTAACTGATAGCTAGTATATTGTTTTAAAACTTATACATATAATTCAGAAATTTTTCTTAATACTTTTTCATGCAAAAAGTGTGGTTATTCTCAAACTCGCAAGGAGACAGACTCTCATCTACAACGGTAAATTTGCTATAAATAATTTTCTGGAAATCTCCGAAAGGAAGAAAGGTTTTTTTTTCTTTATTTGTTTCCATAAGTAATGCTAGTATTTCCCTTCTATGGCATAGTAATTAATCTCTCATTAATGCAAAAGATTAAAACCGTTTTATAAAAACAATTACACGCTAACAATTAAAAACCCATTTTTTGGCTCTTTTAGTGTAATTGGAAAACACTGGGCTGGTATGTGATTTACAACATAAAAATAGTAAGCAGATTTAATCACAAAACTGTCCAACCACAGAATTGGCTGTTGTTTGTGGTGGTGTCAGACACCAGAGGTGTCTGAGCAGACGCTGGGATTTTTGGAGAGGTTTTCTGAATGCAGCAAGAATTTGGTTCTTCCTAGCTCTGGGGCCCCATGAGTCTTAGATGGTCTTGGGTTTTCCTGGCCTCTTTCCACCTTTGTCACATGATGACACCCCTGAGGAAGTGCTTTGCTTTCCCAGTGAAAAACCACTGGGGATGGGCAGTGTTGTCATATACAGCTGCACAGGTTGTGCACTACACAATTTCCAGGGACACCATTGACATGGACTTTCCCAAGATTGCTAGAGTTTGGACCCTGACACTCTCCCCAGCCCAAGATATACTCTTCTCATCAGTTCCTTTTTTGTAAAGCCTCTGATCCTGGCTCCCACACGTCCAGCCAATGTCAATGATTCTAAGGAACAGTTTTGATGAATGAGGTAGGTTTGGGATTTTGCCACAACTTCATGAAAATCACTAGCAGAATCTGCTAGTTATTCCCCCAATGTCCATTCTCCCCTTTGTGCAGAGAATTTCTACCATGGCATATATGTCTGTTGAGAATAGAGACCACACTTTCCAGCCTCTCTAAGTATGGCCATCTGGCCAATTTCTCACCAATAGGATAGGAGAGGGTATGTGCAACTTCTGCATTATGATTTGAAAAGAAAGCAGCATTCTTTCCTCTTGTCCCTTCTTTCTTCTTGCTGACTTAAATGTAGACATGATAGTGGCAGTTTCAATAGCCATGAAATCATGTGAAAGGCTGGCAAGGCAACATTATAGAAGATGCCAGGTCTCTGATGATTGTGTAGCTGCTATGTCAGCCCCGACTTTATGTGAAAAATAAAGGAACTTCTATTTAAACTACTCTCATACAGGGTCTCTCTATTCCAACAGCTGAATCAAGATTTTAATTATAACTCTGGGACTTGGACAACTCTCATCCTCACCTTCTTCAAACAGCCCCTGAATACTCCCTAACTTTGCTCATCCTTCCAACAAACTCTAAGAAGGAAGCTACAGAAAGCAGGACCAAGAGCCTAGACCCAGGTGATCTGTCAGATTAGATAAATTTCTCTCATCAGTAACCGAGATTTAAGAGCTCAAATAGATCTTAGAAGCTATCTAGACCTGGTATGTCAAACATGTTCCTGTTTTTGCACCCAAAGAAGACTTCCTGGCAGCAGAACTCTGGAACGGTATCTAGAGAAGGATTCTAAGCCTGCATTTGCACTCGGTTGGAAAGAGTGCTGTGATCGACTGGTGATGTCTGCCGCTTTCAAGGCTGGGGAGGCAGTTGGCATCTCAGATCTAGGACGAGGCAGACCCAGAGCTAGAACTACATTTCCCGAGTCCAGCCCAAGACACCTCCCACTATCCCACACTGCCTTGTCAATCGATGGTTATTATTTCAAAACACTGTTAAAGGGAAACAAACAATAAATTCACAGTAGAATCATTCTTGAGTGTCTATGAGGATAAACACTACTCATGGACATTATTCTCAATACTGGTTCTTACTGTGAAGCGAAAAAATAATCATCTCGATACCTGTATTGCTCCTCTCAAGTTAATTCCGGTTTCAATGGCGACATAGTAGGACGCTTGCAGAAATGTCCTTTGCAGTAGGAGGGCAAGGAACAGAAGCACGGCTAAGACGTAGGCATTAGCCAGGAATTCTTGGGATGAGACGAAGTAGACCCCGAGAAATTGTGTCTGTCGGAAAGAGAAGTTCAGAGGTGGCCGTCATTACCAGCAAAATGACCACCATCAGTACACGTCACTGCGCCATAATGGCCATGATTACGACGGGACCCTTCATGCTTGCAGAGCCTTACGCAATTGTTTATGAGTGAAAAATCAGACCGATAAATCCAACTAAACACTCTTCTAACTACAGGGAAGGTTGCCTACACCCTTCACCCTCCCACTTAAGGGAACGGAATGGGGCCCAGTTCTAATTTAAGGCCCATAAATGTGACTCTCAGCATCGAAGAGATCACCAGGCCCGGAGGAGAGCACTCTGAATGGGACAAGGATAAACAGAGCAAATCACAGAGCAGCCAAAACCAGAACTGCTAGAGCAGGTCTCAGGATGTGTGTTGTCTGCTGTAGGAACAGGATCAGCAGGGGCCTGTCCCAGACTCAGCAGCAGCCTGCTCGGCAGTGGTCTCCAGGCAGAACAGACAGGGGCAAACGTGGCTCCCAGGGGAGAGACGGGAGCTCATCACTTACAATAGACTGAAAAGATTACGGACCCGAGCCTGCCAGCCTCATGGGCTCCCAGGACCTCCTTTTAGATGTAAGGTTCTCTTGCTGTACTTCCAGCAAGATCTCAGATTAACCAGTGAAGAAAAACAAACATTTTGATTTTGTTGCTAAAGATACCAGGGAACAACAGCGTGTCTGTTTCCAAATACAGCCTCAATAGCTCCCAGGAAAACTTTGATCTTGGTAAGTCCATCATACCCCAGTAGAACCACATCAATATTTCCAGGAAGACAGAACTGCCCCTTTCTCAGACACTGCCCTGAACTGTGCATGCTATTTGGAAGGGTGTGGGAGCTGCCGCAGGGATGGGACCCAAGTGATGAGAAGGAGCCTGTGGGCATGTCCACGACCAGGATCAGGCTGACAGGGCCAGGGCTCTCACTGGAGGCCATTCCCTAGGGCCAGAAACTCCTGGATCTTGGATGCAGGGCTTTCTGATGGTAGCAAAGACCTCGCCTCTCTGTTTAACAGAGGCTCTCCAAACCAGTCCTCACTGCTCCCTGGAGCTGCCTCGTCCTGTTCACCACTCTCTCCCTTGCTCTGTGGGACAGGAGTCTCTCCCTGTTGGCAAGAGCAGGAAGCAGCCACAGGGAGACCAGTGAGGGATACAGGCAAGGCTCTTAGAGGAAGGACTTAGAGAGGCCTGGAGGCCCTGACTCTCTGTCCTGTTTGCCAATATACCAGAGGGAAGAGAAGGAGAGGGAAGGGAGAGGGTGGGCTGGAAGCAGTAAAATGGACCTTAAAATTCAACTGCAGGGGGGACCTGACCTTGCAGGAGAGGGTGCAGAACTCCATCCTCACAACACCTTAATGAGAAGGGCACCATTATTAGCCCCATTTCATACGCGAGGAAATGGGGTTTCAGTATGGTTAGTGGCTGCCCCAAGGTCACATGCTGGTAAGGGGACAACATGTGAACATGAACCTGCCAAAAACACTGCCCCAGACCTACCACCTAGGCCTCATCCAGCCCTTTGATCTCATGTGTCCTATTGTCAGTTGCAGGCTTGTGACTTGTGGGAGATGGAAACGTGCCCACTTGGCTGACTGGGCCAAAAATATGGGCACATGGGCTTAGGAAAACCCGGTCCTGTTTAACATGCCCTGGGATTCTTCTGTCCCAGTGTCCTCTGCAGAGACAGCTCTGGAGAGTGGAGTCTATTATTTTAAAGCAACAAAACACATCACGAGAATTTATCCCAAAGGACATATTAGTAAGTTAACACAAGGCAATGACTGTAAGCACAAAGACATTTAATTTGGGGTTAGGGCAGGGAGAGAGTGCAAAAACCCATGTAAACGTCCAACCTGGGAGGCCCTGGGTAAAAACAAGAACTGTCTTTGACCACCCACGGACCAATACACTGACCCATCCATGCACAGCCATTTGACATGGTGGTTAAGAGCCGGGACTTGGAGGTCAGCCATATCTGAATTCAAATCCTGACTCATCATATATCAGCTGCTGTGTCCTTAGGTAAGTTCCTCAACCTCTCTGAGCCTCAGTTTCCTCACCTGTTAAATGAAGCTATGAAGGGTTTCTACTTCAGAGATCCACAGTGAAGGTTCAATGTTAACAATGCATATATAAAAAAAAAAAAATGCATGAAAGCGTAAGTGCTTAATATAGGGTAACTTCTACGTTATTCGTTGCAGAACCATTTCCCATGTGTCTCCTGGGTGTCAAACAGGGGGCTGGGTGCTGAGCACACAGAGGTCAGATAATGCAGCTTCCTGTCTTGGGGGACTCAGGATCAAATCAGGGAAGAGACAAGGGGTGCTTTGATGATAGAGGCACAGGATGTTATGGGAGCCCAGAGGAGAGGCACTAATTCAACCAGGAAGGCTTCCTGGAAGAGGTGGCCTTTGAGCAGAGTCTTGGTGGATGAGGAGTTACTGAAGTGAAGGCAGGTGCTCCAGTCCAGAGCAACTGCATGGACATTGTCGTGAAGAGGCCGATCCACACATCGACATCACGAAGTCACAGAAACACCAATGCACCTAAGTTCATTAAGTCACCCACAGTGATAGCCACAAATATGGCCTTCCAAATGGGGACACACACTCACAAGACACTGAGAGACACAAGGACAAACAGAAGAACACACATATAGAACCATAAGAAGTTCCCAGGAGAACTCACTCAGAAACAAACACATGCTCATTCACAAACCCACACACTTCCCCACTGAGGTTTAGAGGCTGTTTAAAGCTTTGTCCCTCAGATCAAACCCAGACGGTTCTTTCTTCCTCTGGCTCAGCTGGTATCCCAGAGCAGTGCTGGCAGGTTTCATACACCAGCAGTTCTTTATGAATCCAATTCCCCTGCCCTGCAGCCAGATCAGTGGCATGCACAGCAGGTGACAGATTGGGAGCGGGGGTTGGGCCAGAGAGGGGGCTGGAAAGAGTTAGATCACGGGCAGAACCTGGGTCCCAGCTTTTGCTGGGGAGTGGCGGAAGGGACAGGAACATCACAAGATCTAGCAGGTCATAGACACTTTCAGTAACTGAAGAGGACGTCGGAAACGTTTGTCCTTGCGGATACCAAGGGCGCCGTGTTTCTTGCCAACTGTGAGTTTGCTGGAAGGGAAGAGAGGACAGGACAGCCACGGAGGATGAATAAACCACGGGTGCCCGGCTGTGCTGACTGCAGCAGGATGGATTCAGGCTGGGTAGAAAGAAGGGCTTCCTCACCCAGACTGTGAAACACTGCGACATGCAGCTAGGGAGCTGCCTTCTCTGTCATTCCTCAAGTCGGGAACAGCGCCCCGCTCTTTGGGTTAGAACTGCTGGGGGGCGGGGAGAGGAACCAGAGGACTTCGGTAAATGACCGCTTTCTCCCATTTTCTGGGCTCAGAGGTCCCAGTGAGAAAGAAGCCATCTCCCAGGCAACCACATGATTGAGAGTGTTTTGTTGTGAACGCTGGAGATTATGTTTACTTTCAACTCTGGTTTCTATGTCGGAAATTTGCTGATTGTATTTGGGCTGCAGAGAACAAATATTAAATCTGATAAGGCCTGCTGCCACTGGCCACTGAGGCAGGGCCATCTGTCTCGGGGATTTGTGTGCTGATAAGTAACTGGGACAAGAGCATTCCAATAAAAGGGCAATAAACTCCAGGGTTTGTGTACAAATAAAGAGAAAAAAATGGCAAAGGTAACATTCAGATGAATTAAAATTCTAAGTGTTCTCACCATCTCTGTGGCACATCCTGCCTCAGACCTCTCTCCTGAGGAGAATCCCACAAGGGTTTTGGGAAACACAGGAAGAAGAGGATGGGGTGGACAAGCTGATAGGGGCTCTGGCCTGTGTCACTTCCCCCTAATATTAACAACTGGCTCCACAGATGCTCCTGTGGACAAGAGAAGTAGCCACGTCTTCTCTCTTTTTTGGGCCAGGTAAAGTACAGAGACTCAAAACACAAGAGAAAGCCTCAAAAGCCATCGAAGTCTAAAGAGGCAAAAAGAGTCCTTACATTCTCAATCAAAAAGGAAATCTGCCCATATCAGCCTGGAAAACTCCTACTCCTTTGTCAAGGGCCCATTCAAATACTCCCTCCTCTATGAAGCTGTCCATAACCATGGGCTAAGTTAGTCATTCCCTTTTCCCACAAGTCCCTGTAAATACCTCCTGACTGGATTTCACAGTCCTTGGAGCCAGAGGTGATGGCTTGGTAATAATAGTCAATTTAGCATCATGGTTGTAAGTGCCCAGACTATGGAGTAAAAAGGTCTTGGATTCAAATCCTATGTTACTAACGAGCTGAGAGACCCTGGGGAAAGCTACTTAACCTTTCTGAGCTTCAAGTTTCTCATCTGTAAAATGAGGATAAGAATACCTATCTCAGGAATCATATGGTATGGGAATTATATTATAGTAAAGCTGTTACAAAAATATACTCACCCCAAACTGTAGTTTTAGGGATTCAGTGAGATAACACATGGATAATTCCTGCACACAGCCAGGTATATATTATGTGGTCAGTAAGTGGCTGTTCCTACGGTTAACAGTCTGTGTTCATAACCGTTGCCTTCATCTTCCCACAGCCCAACCCAGGCCTGGCACACAGCAGGGTTCAATAAACATTCGCTGAATAAATCAGATAATAGACTTGGCCTATCTCATATTTCTGACCAAAAGTGCTCAGCTGACTAATTATATCTCCAGAAAAATGAATATAAACCTCTGAGGGTGAACTGCTATCTGTCATTTTGGAGCTCATGAGATGAATAAACAAAGGGTATCATAAATTATTAAGATCCCTGACTACTAATTCTCTGCATTATTTTTGGACTTTCTGTGGTTAAAATGCTATAATGAAATCCTCACTGGGAAAATAAAACTCTGAGTCTTATTAGGGGGTGAAAAGTTTCCCATTTCGTGGCATCTAAACCTAAGTGGCTGCAAAGAAACAGACGCGAGAATATGGTACCTCTCAGCCCCCGAAGTGGATGCTACGGCCCCACGCGGGGAACATAGTGCCCTAGAAAGGGATTTCTAGCTCTTTTGCTCAACGAATTTTAGTTTGTAGCATCTTTGCATCTGGAAGGCCACTGGATATCATCTAGACCAGTAAGTTTCAAGTATTTTTAACCCTTTCTTTAAAAACATTAATGGTAAAATCCAACATAGTGATAAAACTGAGGGCAGCTTTGAATGAAATTTGGAGGGAGAGAGCCCCGCTCACGGAGGCTTCCCGCTTCCCTCACTCCCGCAGCAGCCCCCACGGCCCTGCAGAACCTCAGGAGCAAGGGTGTACAGAACTGGAGACAGGTCCCTGAACACTTTCTCAGTCTATTAAGATGATATGAACTGAAAGCCAACAAACCTAGCAAATCATAGACGCTCTAGAGACTGGGCAAACAAATGCACTTCCTGTACGTTCTGAGTGGCTTAACTGCCGGGAGAGTATCACGGTGGCGATGGTGTGGTGGGGAGAGCAGGGCACCAGGAAACTCTAGGGGCACATGCTCATCTGCTAGAGTGAGTGTCTGCTGACCGGATGCAGAGCATCCTCTGGAGGGGTACCATGCACGTGTGAGGAGCGTGCACGCTCACGCACAACTGAACACCTTCTAGAGGTGTCCTGCTCTACCCCCCGGGGTGGCCTACCTTGGGCTGGAAGACGTGGTTCTCCTTCCCAAGGTGGTCCACGATGCCAAAGATGCACAGCGGCCCGGCAAAGCCCAGCAGGTCGGCCAAGATGCGGAAAGTGCTGCTGAGGACCAGCCGTCTCCCGAAGGCGTGGCAGAGTGCGCACCAGATGGCCCGGGCACCCTGCGTGTTCTGCACATCTTTCCGCTGCCCAGAGAGACCCATGGCCAGGTCAGAGTGGCCAAGGGCTCATTCATGGCAGGGCCCAGCCCCCCAGGATGCCCCTGGTGCCTACTGCCTGGGGAAGCCCCATGGTCACGTCCTCTGCAAACAGGTAAACTCCAGCAAGAAATCATGGAATCACCAAGTGCACGGTTGGGTGGGCCCTATCAGCACCAATATGGTCTAGATGGAGAAACTGAGGCCAGATGATTGTTCAAGGTGACAGAGCTGGTCAGGGCCTATGTGATGAGCACAGCATGGGGATGAGGGAGTGGCCGTGTGCCATACTCACTCATTACCACCTGCCACTGTGTCTGTCTTGGTGTCTACCCTGTGCTAGGGCAGAAGCAGTAAAGAAGCGTTGGACTAGGAATCAGGAGACTGGCTCTGCCACCTACCACCTGTGGGCCAGTTCTGGGCCGGTCACAGCCTTTCTCAGGGGCTCAGTTTCCTCCTTAGTGATATGGGGAGATTCATGTCTGGCCCAACTTGTAGAGTTCTTGTAAGGATCAGGCATTAACACCCCTGCCCTCCAAATCAAGTGAAAATTCCCACCTTATAGTCATTGAGCTCCAGAAGAAAGAGCACAGGGCATGAGAAAGTCCAGTGGGGTCACCTCCCTTCTCAGGGCCTCAGTTTCCCCATCTGGACAAGGATGTTGGACGAGATTACCCTAATTGTAAAAGCCATTCTAACTGTGACTAGCCTATGAATCTTTAGTCTTAGATTTGTCCCTGGTTCACCGTGTGACTTAGGGCAAGCTTCTTCCCCTCCCTGGGCCTCAGTTTCCCTTCCTGATATACTTTGAGGTCCCTGTCTGTAGCTCTAAACCAGAGGGCAGGGAATGGGCAGTGTGGCCATGCCCCCACTGACCACCTGGGCGTCAAAGGCCTTGCAGAGCCGCCGGTAGTTGGTGAGGGCCCGCATGGCGATGGGCAGTTTCCCAATGGCTCGCAGGTCGATGGGCTTCTTGTGGGCAGTCTTGATGAAGGCATTCATCCACCAGTAGGTGCCTTTGGAGAGCAGGTTCACAAAGGGCTGCAGGAAGCGTACCCCCAGGTCCTGCAGATCCTCGGGGGGCTTCACCTCCCTTGGTGTCTTGAAGAAGATGTATCTCTGTGAGCACATGGGCCATGGGGGACGGGTAAGTACAACTTTTCACCACTCCCCACTTTGTCCCACCAAGGATCTGGGGTTGTGACATCCACACCTGACCCCTGACAGATGAGCCATCTCTCGCCTATAATTATTCACAGGAAAAGGATCTCCCAGTACCTCTTGACCACCAATGCCAGGGCCTCCTGACTTTGTAACTGTTCCTCGAGGTCTACTCTGAATCCCCCTGGCTGGGCTGGGTTGGGCTTAAGTTGAGTTGGGGAAGAGCAGGAATTTCCCCTATACTGTCTTCTTTACAGATCTAAGGACACCATTATGTTCACATAGAGTTCACAGAACTTGAAGTTATACAGACCTGGGTTCAAATCTTGCCTCCTCCACTAACTGGCAAGGTGTTTTTGGACAAACCTCATCTAAAATGTTTCCTCGTTTATAAAGGGGGTGGCACTTGCATCTCAGGGTTACTAAGAGGGTCAGCTGAGGAAGGGAATGCAAGGGGCTTTGAACCCTGTGGATCACCAACTAAAGCAGAAGAGCCAGAGAAATGCAGGTTAGTGTAGCAGTTCACACTCATCCAACCAGCTCAGATTAGAAAGGGCTACAACCCCCATTCTGGCTGGAGGGTAGAAAAAGGGTTTTCTCATTCACTGCTAGTAGATCACAGCCTTTCTAGAAGGCGATCTGCAACATCAATCAAAATTTAAAATACACAGACTCTTTGGCCCAGCAACACCACTCCTTGGACTCTCTCCCATGGAAATAAAAGCAACAATATATAAAGATATAGAGAGATTCAATACACTATTACTTGTGAAGGCAAGAGCTTGGCAACAAAGCGAATGCCCACAAGTAGGGAAATAGATGAATAAATTATGGTTATCCACATGATAGAATATTATGCAGCCATTAAGACAACTGAATTAGCCAGACCAGATGGCTTGGAGGGAGTCCTAAGAAATATTAACATTTGTTGGGTGAGAAAAGCATGATGCAGAAAATGGGGCATAATATGATTTTGTTTTTACAAAACAAATACGGGGCGGGGAACCTGAATAGACATTAGTTTAGATAGATGTGTATGGTATTACATTACTACAAACAAAGCATGGAAAAATAAAAACAAAGTATGGAAAGACAAATGAGGCTGTTAGTCTGGGTTACTTAGAAAGGTAGGGGCAGGGGCAGGGGAAAATTGGAGCCTGAGGTGGGGAAGAGAGAAGGAAGGTGGCAAATAAAAACAGCAACAAAAGACACGTGTGCTCTTGGTCATGTGTACCTGTGACCGTGAATACATTAAAGCACGGACCGGTTTCCTCCTCCCACAAGAAAAGAAACTGGGAGAAGCAAGTCCCTGAAGATTTTTCCCTCTCTATGGCAGTAAACCCATCCTTCAGCCTCAGCTGTCACATCCTGTCACCTCTTTTCCTCCCTGGCACAGAGCACAGCTGGGCCAGATGGAATGTCTCCGCTGGAACGTCTCCCCCTGGCCTCAACGCCCTCTTTGCCGGGCAGGTAAAACAAGCTGGCTCCTTCTCGGGTGTGGCTGAGAGGCAGGGTGGGGGCCTGCACCCCGGCAGGGCAGTGCTCAGAACCCCCGCCCCCGCCTCGCCTGGCCCAGGTGCGTCTGCAAGTGGCCTGCTCACCCTCACCCTGATGACGTTGACCTCCACGAGCAGCAGCATCCCGTAGAGCAGCACCAGCAGCCCTGTGAGGCAGAAGCGCAGCTGCGAGAGGCCAATGGCGTGGTCGTAGAACTTGACGAACTTGATGGTCTTGGTGATGAAGGCCAGGGTCCAGTAGACGAGCAGGGCTGCCGGGGACAGACGGGAGAGCGCGGGGGACTTGTGTGCATGCCGTGGGTGTGCACTCGCGTGTGTGCGAGTGTACAGGAGGGAAGGAGAGGACGTGTGTGTCAAGGAGATGGCTGTGCGCGCGTGAACATTCCTGAGGAAGGGGACGTGCACACGTGAATATACCCCTGAGCCACTTCGAGATGACGTACATACGTTGTAACCTTCACGACAGGTGTGTTCACAAACATCAATAATCTCATGAGTCAAACTGGTCAGACAAATTTCCCTTAACAATAAAGGATAATGAGAAGAATAGGAAAATTATTTCTTGAATTTAACTAAGTTACAGGCCCTGTGCCAAGAGAGCACTTTAAACGCATTATCTCATTTATGACTTACAATAACCTTTCAAAGAAAGTATTGCCGTCACACCCAATTTATCAGACAAAGGAACTGAGGCTCAGAAAGATTAGGTAACTGATCCAAGGTGACACGGCCATTAAGTGGCAGAGCTGGGCTGGCCTAATGCTGGAGGCCACGCATGTAAGCACCAGGCTCTAATGACTTCCTCGTGGAATTTCCAAGTGGGGGAGATCTTAAAGGTCATTCAATCCAGCGCTTTCATTTTACAGATGAAAAAACTGAGGCCCAGACAGAGGAGGTGACCTTGCCCAAGCTTGCCGCCAGCTAGAGGCAGAGAGAAGGTGAGGACCCAGATCCCTCTCCCCACAGTCCAGAGCCCTCCACAATGTGATGATGCTCCTCAGGGAGCCCCAGGGAATGGGGGACACCGAAAAAGTGAGTCACAGTCATGTGAGGCAGTGTAGTATAGTGGTTAGAGGTGCGGCCCTGCAGCCAGATACACCTGGGCTCAGATCCTGTGACATAATAGCTGTGTGACCTAGGATATATCATTTAACCCATCTAGACCTTGATTTCCTCATCCATTAAATGGGGATAATAATAGTACTACCTTGAAGGTGTTGTGAGCAACGTATGGAAAGCATGTAGCACACAAGCCCGCCATGCAGCGGGTGCCCTTTGGATGGCCTGTTCTCCCTCAGCCTCGCCCCACATCACCAAGTTCTTTTTTTCTGTTTTCTTTTGAGACAAAGTCTTGCTCTGTCACCCCTGCTAGAGTGCAGTGGCATCATTGTAGCTCACAGCACCCTCAAACTCCTGGGCTCAAGTGATCCTCCTGCTTCAGCCTCCCAAGTAGCTGGGACTACAGGTGCACACCAGCACTGGTGGCTAATTTTTCTGTTTTTTGTAGAGATAGGGTCTCGCTCTTACTCAGGTTGGTCTCGACCTCCTGACCTGAAGTGACCCTCCTGCCTCAGCTTCCCAGAGTGTTAGGATTACAGGAGTGACCACTGCGCCCGACCGCCAAGATCTATTTTACCTCCTACCTATCTTGAATCCATCTGCTTCTCTCTGTCCCCATGGTACCATCTGCGTCCGGGCCACCATCACGTCTCCTCTGGACCCCCTCGAGAGCCTTCTCCCTGGTTCCCTCCTTCCTCCCCCTCTTGCCCTCCTCCAACCTGGCTTCCGTAAAGCAACACACACGAGTGTGTTGAAAACCCCTCCATGCACCCATGTTCACAGCAGCGCTATTCACAATAGTCAGAAGGCGGAGGCAACCCAGATGAATGGATAAACAAAACATCTTATATCCATCAATGAAATATTACCCAGCCTTAAAAAGAAGGAAATTCCAGCACATGCTGCAACATGGACAATCCTTGAGGACATTATGCTAAGTGAAATAATCCAGTCACAAAAGGACAAACAGCGCATGATTCCACTTAGATGTGGTACCTAGAGTAGTCAAATTCATAGAGATAGAAAGCAGGATGGCGGTTCCCAGAGGCTGGGGTGAGGGATGAAAGGGCAGTTATTGTTTAACAGGTACAGAGAGTTTCAGATTGGGGAGATGAAAAAGTTCTGGAGATGGATGGCGGTGATGGTTGCACAATAATGTGAATATACTTAATGCCAAGGAATTGTGCACTTAAAAATGGTTAAGATGGTAAATTTTATGTTATGTATATGTTACCACACACAAAAAATCCTCCAAACAACTTCCCACTGCTCTTGAGATAAGGATCGATGCCTGGTGCAGGCCCCACCTGCCGCTCCAGCCTTCAAAGGCCAGCTCCTTCTACCCTCTGCACTCCAGTCACTCCTTTCCCTCTGGATTTCCTAATGTGTTTTGCTCCTCCTGCCCCAGGGCCTTTGCACATGCTATTCCCTCTGCTAGTCTCTCTTTTGTCCCAGTTAGTTCCTTGAGTTCTCAGCTCAAACATGATGTTTTCACAGAATACCTCCTTGACTTCATTTGGGGCCACAGGTTCATGGCTCCTTCATGGGACAACATAAGCTGCACTGTGGTGCACCTTTCTGTGGGCTCCAGACCTATGACCAGACATCAGCCTCCTCAGAGGGCTGGTTTTCCCCCCAATACCCACTTCCCTCTATCCCTGCAGGTCATAGGGTGCACCCCCTCCACTTTCCACTGGGCTAGAATTTTCAGCTCCGTGGAGTCTCCTCTCGGGGGTGCAAAACTCCAACAGGGGGAATGGAGGGAGTTAGTCCTTGTTCCTCGGGGAAAGGACTAATCCATCCATGGGTGGTAATTTGTGTATTAAAGAGAGAACATTACAGGCTTGCCAGGGAATGAGAAAATGAACTCACCAGATGCCCAGACAGGGTGTTTCCTGGGGGACACTGGTCAGCCAGGCCCTGGTGGTTCTCTGCAGGGGTTCTCTGCAGATGAGGAGCTGCTTCAGAAGTGAAGCAGGCATCTCTCTGAACCCTGTGCCTAACATGGCCACTCTCAACCTGCTGCCCCATCCCCCACCCACACTCACATGGGGGCCCCTGGGGTGGGAGGGGTCACCTGGATGATCGGACTCAGATGTCAATGAGAAGCCGTGATTCCTGAAAATCACAGTCTGACTTAATGACACAAGTCTGAATACAGCCCACTGCCAGATGCATAGCCCTGGCCTTAGACATGCAGACTGGGCCCAAACACAGAGGCAGACCTATGGATTTATACCTTGGGCCTCCAGGACACAGTCTTAGGAACCTTGGACATGCAGTTTCCGCAGAAATGCTTAGGAGCCTGCTTGGATGACAGACTCCTGGCTTTGCCCCTTGACTAGCTGGGTAGACTAGCACAAGTCACTTAACCTCTGAGCCTCAGTTTCCTAATCTGTAAAGGGGAAATAATAACAGCACCTCCCTCAGGGTTGTTGTAAGGACTAAAGGAGTTAATATACATTAAATGCTTAGGATAGAGCCTGGCGCATAGTAAGTGCAAAACGAGTCTTTGCTGTTATTATTGTTAACCTTTCTGAGTCTCAGTGTCCATGTGTGGGAAGCGGGGACGCTAACGGTACCAATAGGGGGGCCGTGGGAATGACGTGAGACAGCACGTATGCAGAGCCTAGCACAGAGCCTGGCACCCAGTACTGGCTCGATAAACGTCAGCCGTCATCGCCTGTTTCTGCCGGGGACCCAGCCACACAGCGTCAGAAGCTCTAAGCAGATGCTCCTTCCTGAGTCTAAATATTGGCAAACCTCGGGCTCTGGTCCTGGGCCTTTTTCTTCTCTCTCCAGGTGACCTCATGCAGGCCCAAGCTTTAGATCAGCCCAACTGCTGAATGCGCATCCTCCCCATGAATGCCCAACTCATTTCTCTAACTGCCCACTTGACACTTGAGTTGCTGTCTCAGCGACATCTCAAACGCAACGTGCCCCCAACAGGAAACTTGATCCCCAGCGCTGCCCGACTCCTGCCGGCCACGTTAGTAACACCACCATTCGCGCAGGCGCTCAGACCCAAGCCTGGCGCTCTCCCTGGCTCCTCCCTGGCCCCTGCCCTCGCCTCCTGCCACTCTTCCCCTTGCCCATTTGCCTTTGCCCACACCGGCCTCTCTGCCACGTCCGTTCCTATCAGAAGGCCCTCGCACTTGCCGTTCCTCCTGCACGGAATACTTTCCCCCAAATATCTGCACGCTCGCCAGAGACCTTCCCCGACCCCCTGCGTAGACAGCACCATCGCCATCACTCCGCCCCTCACCCGCTTGACTTTCTTCCCAGCGTCACCACCACCCTTCATCTCTTCCTTTGTTCTTCCACTGTCCTTGCCTGACCGCCTCCTTCGCTAGACTGCAAACTCCACAAAGGCAGGGATATTTTCTTCCCTTCTAATCTCTAGCACCTAGAACGGTGCCTGGCACATGGTAAGTCCTCAGCAAACATTACTGGAAGGAATGAGTGCAGGCACCTCCCCCTCTCCCACCCACCCCACCCTCCTCTCCCCCTTCCCCCCTTCCCCCTCCTCCTTCCCTACCAATCAGCAGCTTGGGGAAGTTGGAGGTCTCGATGTTGTGGTAGTAGACCACGGAGGTGACAGCAGCCATGAACGCCATCCCGGCTGGCATGTACAGGTGGAGATGGCGGGATTCGGTTACCCTGGGATGGGGCGGGGGTGGGGGGAGAGACAGACAGGATGAGGATGTGCTGAGCACCACAGGAGAGCAGCCCAGGCCTGTGCTCAGGGCTCAGCACACAGTAGGGCCTCCAGATCATGTCCACAGCTCCATTCCATATACCAGCAGCTCTGCCCAGCCCATATCCCAAACGTGCCTGTTGACTGAGGGGTCCCAGAGTCCATACTGTGATGCTAGAGGGCTTGGTGTTCAGGCTTTGGAATTCACGGCCTTCTCTGCCTGGGTCTACACTTGTATAACCTGGCATTAGGAAGCAGACTTTGGCAGTGGCAGCTGCAAAGACCAGAACCACTTCTTTGCGAGAGAACACAGCTGGGTCCCTGTCTCTGGGGTCCCTTGAGCAGTACGCCGCAACTCACTTAGTGACAGCCCCATTTACCGTGAACAGTGTAAGTGAGCATTGGCACCCTCCCAGGTGTTGTAATAACGACACTGATGAGAGTCAAAGTTTACTGTGCATCTACCCTGGCCAGGCACCATTCTAAGCACTTGATATCTAGTAACTCATTTAATCTTCATAACACCCTATGAAGTGGGTACTTTAGTCTCCCCATTTTATGGTTGAGGAGACTGAGGCACAGAGAGGCATGCCCAGGGTCACTGCTTTTGTGTGCTCCCTGAGGATGGGGGACGGGGCAGTCAATACCAGTGCATAGCACCCCCACTTTACTGACAGGGCCTCTGTGGCGGGAGGATGCTGGGCTGGTGACAAGGCCCACAGAGAGCCAGAGCTTTCTCACAGACCCCAGTCTTGCCCATGACTGCTGAGGGGCCACCTTGGTTTGTCCCAGTCATGCCCTTCCCCAACTCCCTCCTGCAGACAGCAACATCCACCCTGCCCAGCCTGGCGGCAAAGGCCCAGGCAATGTGGCCTCAAGCCACTTCGCCAGCACACCCGCCTACTCTTTCTGCTCTAGCCCTGTCGGGACCCTCTCCGCTCCTGCACGGTCTGTTCCAGCCTCCCGCTTCGGTGCCGCCTGAGCTCGCTGGCTCCTTCTGTCCAGCATGCCGAGGTCCCTGCCCTCGAGGAGCTGATGGTGAAGAAGGGGCCACCAAGCCCAGAGCTAACTGTCTGACTCTGCAGTCCACAGAAGTGGTCTCCAGATGGACAGAGGCTGAGGGAGCAAGGAGGAGGGGATGGGTAACCAGGGACGGCTCCAAGGAGGAGGAGGTGGCACCAGGCTAGACTTTGAAGGATGAATAAGGATGAATGGATGGTGATTGGCTTAAGCAGCCATTCCATACCCTTTTGCCAATGGTTGGTCTAAGGGCAGCCACATAACCCCATTCTGGCCAGTGAGATGTAAAGGCAAGTCTGCGGAGGATGATCTCCCTCATAAGGGAGAGGCATGTCAGGAGCACACCCCCTTTGCCCTTGCTAAGTGATGCCTGGAGCTGGGCAGCCACTTTGTGACCATGGGGAGGATTTGGTTGGCACACAGAGGATGGGATGGAAAGATAGGAAGAGACTGGGTCCCTGAAGACATCAGTGAGCCACCAAACCAATCAGAAAAGGCAACCTCCACATTTCTTATTCAATGAGACTATGAACGTTGACATTCTTTAAGCCTTGATTAGCGGATATTCTCTGCAAAAGTTCTTCAAACTAACACAGGAGATACCAGAGAGACAAGACTACAGAGCAGCCAGTCACCAGTGGGAACACTGGGAACAGCCAACACCCTGCCCAGGGATCTTCAAAACTCTTGCCTCTGCACCCCTTAAAATAATTTTGAAACACTCTATACTCTCCCACATTTTAAAGTTGACATCTAAGATGTTATATATTTAAATTAATTCTTTTTTTTTTTTTTGCAATATGAGGTAGAAATGTTAGAATTTTATAAGATGAAATAAGATAAGGATTAACCATAATCGGGATGAATATTCCACGGCATGCCTTAATAAAATAGGTTTTAGCTGCTTTGCTGACTAATATACACTGAGTCAGTTAAGCAATTAGGTAAAGTTTTATATAGTGGTTTTATCCAGTGTATGATGGTCTGAGAAAACTTTCTAGTTTTGTATACATATATTTTTTAACTCTTCCTCACTAACCTATCCCGCTTTGGTTATTCTGAATTCAGAGCATCACACACAGACATAACAGCCAAAGGAAGACAGGAAGCCCTTTAAGATGGCTTGATCAGTCACTACATGAGACTTACCCTAAATCAAACCCAAGGTTGAAGACTGCTGCCTTAACCAGTCCCTAATCCCACCTGCCCCCTGAACTTCCAGAAAGATCTGACAAGCCAGGCTGGGGTGGACTGGGGGTGCCACAGGGCAGGGTCTGTGGCTCTTCCTCCTGTCTGCCCCCACCTATGCTGCCCCTCACGCCTGCCTGCCCAGGGGTGTGAGCCCACAAAGACCAGGTGACAAGTGCCCTGGGGAGGAGATGGCCCTGAGCACTGTGCTGGAACCGTTCGTGGCACAGGTGCAGCCACACACAGGAGGGGCTGCTGACAGCCAGCAGGAGGGAGTCCCTGGACCAATTCATTCCAGTTTCCCACGTTCTGTGAATACACCGTCTGCCCAGGGCTCTGCCACTCTGGGCACTGCACCTTGTCCGTGCTCAAATTTCATCTCCACAGCTCCATGAAGCAGGCAAACCAGGGACTATGATGCTGGTTTCACAGATAGGGAAAGCGAGGCCCAGAAAGGCTGAATGACTTGTCCAAAGTCCCATAGCTGGTGCACAGTGGAAGTACTAACTGAAGATTCAGGTCTGCTTCCTCTGCGAGCAGGGTGTTTCCTCTGTCAGCCTGGCTAATTAAAACCCAGTGAGCATTTCTGGTCCGAGGGCATCCCTCCCCTCTGTAGCATTTGTGCTGCTTTGGAAGGGGCGTTGGGATGGCAGTCGGAAGCAGATTTGTCACCTGCCAGTTATGTAGCAGTATGCCCTCTGGTCTTCTTGCTGCTCTGGGGACCCATTAATCAGGAGGAGATGCCAGCTTCAAGGCATGCAGTTATCACAGAGATCACTGCAGAAGCCAACATGCAGGGACACTAGCGGTGGGAGGGTGTGGGTTGGGGAAGGATGAGGAATGCCACCTCCCGGCAGTCCAGCTGCAGGAGTCAGGCAGGGATGGCAGGAGTGGAGTCTGAGCATAGTTAGATCCCAGCTCAAAGGGGCTGGACCTCAAATACTCAAGCCAAACGTCCCTCCCCTTCACCACCCCCTGCCCCAGCAGTTTCTAGCCTTGCTGCTTGTTCCATTCTTCCTTAGTGAGAAGGCTGCTCTGTCTCCTCTTCTGTCCCCGACTGCTGACACCATCCGCGGCTGCAGTTATCTCTCACCTAGACTAACGCAATCACCTCCTAAGTGCTGTTCCTACCTCCAGCATCTCCCTGCCTCCAACCAGCCCTGGACACCCCCTCAGGTCTCACCTAAAAGTGCTGTGTTGATGACATCCCTCTGCTGTTCCAAACTGCTGGCCAAATCCAACCCAAACAAGCAGTGTGGGGTTTGATGCCCCGAGATGCCCCGAGCCTGGTTTCCAAGCCCCAGCCTCCATCACTCCCCTGCCCGTGTTTAATGCTCCAGCCGGGCTGCGCCGCTCCCACCCCTGCCCACTTTTTTTCTTGGTGCCTTTGTTCCTCTTCCCTCGGGTGCAGGCCTCCCTCTTCTTACTCCTCTGCCCGTCAGAACCCTAGTCATCCTTCCAGACTGAGCTCCAAAGCCCCTCCAGCGTGGAGCTTGCCCACCTCTGCCTTCCTCTCTCCTCCCAGAGTACTTACTTGTAACATGATTTCACTTATTCTCCTAAGGACTCGGTGTTCATGGAGCTTTGTCTTGTGCCTTGCACTGTGAGTACAAAGACGAATAAGATCCAGATTCTAACTCCGAGGCCTTTCTGACTCAGAAGACAGTTTTGCAAATAGATATAAATTTTAACACACAGTATGATCTATGCTGGAGCAGAGGTGTGAGGCCCAGCGGAAAGTTAGGCATGGGGAGAAGGCCTTTGGGAATGAGGCCAGAGGCAGGTGGGGTTGACGGGGAGGATCTTGGATGTCAGGCTGAGGATCTGGGACCACATCCTGTAAACAGCTGAGAACCAAGGAAAGGTCTTAAGCAAGAGTGAGTGACATGCTTAGATTTTTTTTTTCCCCCCCAAGAAGGTAACTCTGGCAGCTTGTAGAAGAGGCCCAGCCTCATCCCCAGCAGTTGGGGCATTCTGATAGGCTCTAGCATTATTTCACTACCCTCCTGGACTGGGGGCAGGACCCAAGTCTCACTTGTGTCTGGTGCCTGGCTCAGAGAGCCTGGCACACAGGAAACATTGAGTAAAGAGTTGCTGGAATCCTTAGCAATTCACCGCTGGCCTCATGGAATGCAGGTGAGCTGGGGTCTCCCTGGGCCTTTCAGGAAGCACCCTGGGGCAGATCCAGCTCCTGAGTCTTCAGACAGTCACTCACCCATCAGACAGAATGCCCTCTGCGATCTCACACACCAGGATGAAGAGCAGCATGAAGGTCAGGATCCAGCGCAGGTTGTGCCCAGGGAAATGGAGCCATGTGCTGTGGTGGATGTGCACCTTGGAGCTCTGACTGCCCCACCCTGCAGGGAGAGACCGTCAGAGGCGGGAAGCCTGGCCCATGTAGAGCACGGTGCATGGACCCCAGGGGTGCTTGAGCTGGGCCCACAGTGTGGGTGAGGAGAGTACACATTCGTACATTTGTGCATGAGGATTCCCAAGGCTGGATCTCTGAGGCTCTCCATTTTACATGTTGACCTCTCGTGTGCTAAGTCACCAGATAAATAAACCATTTAGTTGAGAAGAGAACTGTAAATGCTGCTCTTTGTTGATTTTTCGATGTACATACGAGCATGTACATATGTTTCCTTCCTATTTCTGTCTAATTGTTTGTCAATAACTGGCACCTCTGCCTCTGCAGCAACCTCTTTTTAATTTAATTTTGCAACAATCTTTCCTTTCTTCCCCAAAGCCCTATACGAGTTTTAAGATTTGCTTTTTTCTTAAAGTGAATGAACACATTTTGGGAGCCAGGGGTCACCAGATGAGCGGACAGAGCTGACTGGCCTGGGAGATTCAAGGTCTTGGAGAGGGATGAAGGGGAACCAAGTGGACAGGCACGCAAGACTGTCCCGACAGCGGCACCCAACTTTGCAAGCAAGGGCGCTGGGGTCGCAGCTTTGCAACTTTGCACAGAGCCTGAGACGTTTCGCTCCGAAGACCCTCGCCTGAGCGGGGTGGCGGGGGAAGGGGATCCAAGCCCCCAGCTCTCGCCTCTCCTCCTCCAGGGCGCGGGGACCCAGGACTGCCAGAGACTACTGACCACTGTCTGGCTAAATCCCGGCCTCCGAAGCGCAGGCTGCTCTCCTGCCTGGGCCCAGCAGCGGCGACAGGAAGGGTGTCTTGGGGGAGGGGTGGCCCGGCTCCCTCCGCTGCGCCACGGAGGGTGCAGCCCGACCCGCTCCTGACCTTCCAGCGCGTGCCGAGACCTCGGCTTTCCCCTTTCTCCTTCCCAGCTCTGGCCCCGCGGAGGCAAAACCTGGGGATCCGCCTGGGTCGGGAACATCCGCTGTGTTTGGTGCGGGCTGGGGGGGCACCCCGGGGAGTGAAGGGATGAGCGAGTGTGGGAGTGCGGGGACCGGCGGGCGGAACACATGGCCAGGGACCCCGGTCGCGGGGCTGTGCGGGCGCAGCGCCTCCCCCCGCCTCCTGCCCGCTGCCCTCCCCTCCTCCGCCGTTCCCGGCGCGCGCTCACCGATGAAGAGGATGGGGAAGGTGATGAAGAGCAGGAAGACATGCGGCACCACGTTGAGCGCGTCCACGAAGCAGACGTTGTTGAGGACGCCTTGGTCCACCCGGTAGGCGGCCGAGCGGTTGTCGCTGCCGCAGAAGGCCAGGGGCATGGCGGCGCGGGCGCGGGCGCGGGCGCGGGCTCCGGCTGGCTCCGCGCGCCTCCTGCGCCTCTGTCCCTCGTAGCTCCGCCGCCCTGCCCCGCCCCGCCCCGCCGGCGCTCCGTCTCCCCCGCCCGGCCCTGCTCCGCCACCTGCGGGGCCCGGGGGGCGGCGGGGAACCCCACCAGCCCGGCCGCACCCGGGCCCGCCTTCCAGATGTGGCAGCGCGTGGCCCAGATGTGTGTTGGGGTCGCTGCGCGCGTGCGCTGGGGGAGGAAGGGAGAGCTGGTGGGGTGGGGGGGGCGCGCTCGAGTCTGGGTGGGAGGGTGGGGGCTCAGAAGAGGGTCCGCGTGGGCCCGGAGTGAGCGGGTTCGGGGTCCCGAGTGTGAGCTCACCTGGGAATGGTGTGCATGGACGTGGTGAGATCGGAGGGTACCTGTAGTGGGTAGGGTGGCGCGAGTCCCCACCCCGTATGGATGAGAAAAGGGGTGAAGAACGCTACCTTGGGAGGCGATTGGAAATTTTCAAAAATGGTCCCAGGCGCGGGGAACTGCTAGGTACTACTTTGCAGCCTATCCAGCGCTTTCACAGGAGGGATCTCCCAACACTGCTGCTGAGTGCGGGTTATAATCTCTTCCATTTCTCTGACGAGGAAACAGAAGTTCGGAGGGAGCGGAAGGGAAGTCAGTTACACGGCTGACCCAAGGTCTCCCTGGCAGCAAGCAGGGAAGCATGGCTTGAACCCGGCTCCTCAGATGCCCGCATCCTCTCCCCGCCTCCTTTACTCATGCCTCTAATACAGCACAACCTTACCGCGACTGGCAGCCCAGTGGGTAGAACAGGTGCCAGCCCCAGGCAGGGAAAGAGGTGCTTTGGAAATGTCTTAGTATCTGGCCAGACGGATTCGAGGCAGTGGAGAGGGACTGAAATTCTTTTTTATTTATTTATTTATTTATTTATTTATTTTTTATTTTTTTATTGTTTGTTGTTTATAGGGGTACAGGTGTTTAGGTTACGTATGATGCCCTTGCCCCCCCTTCCCCCCAAGTCCCAGTCCCAAGCGTGTCCATCTCTCGGAGGGTGCGCATTGCACCCTTTGTGTATGCATATATCCGTCCCCTCCTCCCCCTCGCCCCTCCCCCTTCCCCCTCCCTCCCT